>UELV01155948.1:0-46195 GCA_900490015.1 Megastigmus stigmatizans
ATATATATATATATATACATATCTTACGTACACAAAAGTGTTTTTGAACGGCTCACTGAATCTTCGACACATTGTATCTTTATTCTAATTTATTGGGATGTTTACAAAGTCGTTACGTTTTTTAAGCTGTTGGTTTTTCTTTCGATTGGCATTCCTCTCAACTTCAAAAGCGCACTGCGAAACCTTTGTAGCCTGGTTTTGTCACTTTAGATAAATCCTTGAATTCACAATGATGTATCTCACTTTCCGGACTTCCAACTGTGGAGAGCCATTGTGACCTGCAAAATAAAAAAAGTTTCTTTTACTTACAATGAGTTTTTATTGTTCTCAAAAACATCACTTTTTATAAATCTCCTTACTAATTCAAACAGTAATAAAAAAAAAAAAAAAATAAAAATTGTACACCGTTATAGATTTTTTCGTTGAGTTGTTTTTTTATTTGAAAAACAAAAATCTGATCCATAAGATGTAGAAATTAGTTTCTAAATTATTGTAGTAAAAGTTCGCACGAAAAAGTTTTATATATTGAGTTAAATTTGGTAAGACATCAATTAATATTAATTAAGTAATTCATAATTATAAAATAAAATCTGTCTGCCTCCAAATAGTGGGGTTACACGCGCAGAATACATTATATTTAGACTGAATTCCCGGCATCAAGGATCTCCCATTATTTACAAAATCCAGTGACTCTCGCCGTGTTAATTAGCTCGAAGTGCTACGCAGAACGAACGCACGCATCTCGTCCTCCGCGATTTCTGCTTATATATACACATCATCGTGCAACACTGTTACAAACTGGCACGCAATCTGGCAGGGCTACAGTTTCGCGCCTATACCTATGGCTGCACCTCGGCATCATAACACATTTTTAATATCGATCGATTATAACCTCGCGCGCGCGGTACAAGGATCTTCGGGGCCTATATATATATATTTCTTTTAATCTCTATATACCGTAACGTTTGCGAGCGAGACCCAAATTTTTGCGGGAGCGCCGGTGCATACAAGCCATTAGCGCCTATTGCCAATCATTGAGGAGATGCGGAGACGAGCGGCTGCTGCTGCTGCTGCTGTTGCTGTACTACTGTGCGACATTATAATTAGCGGCTAATCGGATCGCGATCGGATATTTTTATACGACGCGCGTAAAGAAGTGCAGCGAGTGACGCTCCCGCGTTTATGTCGCTCTCTTTGCTTAACTCGTCCGCACACGCCTATATAATCCTTTACATTCAAAATTCAGATTCTAAAATCAATTGTGTAAAAATTTTACAGTTGCTATATACTTTGATATCGAATGTTCGATTCTTCGGACCAAGTGAGAGTTTTAATATTTATTATCGTGCTGAATATAATTGTTGCAATCAAGGTTTCATTGGTTTAAAAAGGACAAAATGTATAGAATATCCGAATCGGCAACTTAATATTTTCAATAATAATAATAACGATCATATTTTAATCATGCACTAATCATATGATTTACTTCTTTTATTTTTATTAATTCATTGTAAATTATCTATAATAAATGAAGTCATGAGTTTCATAAAGCTTTTGTATTTAAATAATTATGTTTATTATAATATATAAATAAATAAAAACATTTAATATTCTGAATAAAATTATAGAATAATTTTGAAAATTGAGCGCGATCTAGGGCTACCACTAAATCCAACATTTATTGTCTGACTAGCCACTGTCCTTTTCTACTGATTGCATATACAGAAATCCCAGTCACTATATACCTAAGTAATTTTTCTCCTTAATTTTTCAAACTGTTATTCATAAAAAGTGACTCATCGTTATTTTGTATAAATAATATGATTTATTATTTTATCAATAATAAATTCGATAAAGTTTTTGAAGGTTATATACTATATGAAAACAAAAGTTCCATCAGTTTATATTGTTCAAATTTGAAATTGCAATGTCTATTATCAATTACAGTATATAACAAATTCCAAAATGCATATAATAAATAAAGCAATAAACAAAAGCAGGCTGTCAATACAAAAATAAGCTCCACTGAAACTTGCATTCGAATCCTATAATGAAAACTATCGGGAACCTAATTCCCATTCCTGTTCTACAAAATAATCTTTCCGCTTCAATTTATCACGCGCGAATCCAAACTACTTATACAATTCTTAGGCGCGACAGTCGCATAGAAAGTTTTTCAATAGCCGCGCGAAATTCACCCGCGTCTATAAGCGCGCTTTCCATTTCGATCCTTCGTATACTTATATGTTTATTATTTAGAGGCAAATATCGCGCGGCGGGCGGTGGCGGGGCTAATGCAGCCGCGCTCAGCGGCGACGGTATATATAAACGGCGGCTCGACAATTCATTGTTCGGTGCGCTCGCACCTATATATAACGTGCAGACACGCGCACGCTCATACACACACACACAGAGACAAATACACGTGTGTGCGTGTATATAGGGAACGGTGCGGGTACTGGATTGTGCCTCAAGGTGCCTAATTGCTAGCGACTTCCTTTTTGGGGGGAAGCCAGGAAAAGCGGCATATTGTTCGCCTAGAGCATCAAGGATGCACTTCTAATAAATCACTTCCGTCTCGTAGTTGCGCACATTTCGTGCAGGTGCATATATATTTATATATGCATGTGTGTGTGTGTGTGTGTGTGTGTGTGTGCAAGTACGCGCGTGGAGAGTTTTTGCGATGATTCGTCTGTGTGTATATAGCCTGTCTGTGATGTGCCGCAGGTGGCAATTCGAGGGTGGCTTCACCCGAATTAATAACCTCTATTACTACACATTTTGTCACTGGAAAACTTTTTGGAATATCATGTCATGATTTTATCCGACGACTGATTCTCTATATACATGAGAAATCGTTTTGTTGGTTTTTAGCGGTTACTTTTTAGTGGTCCGATGGTGCAGATTGTACAGCTATGAGATCATGAACAAGCAGTGAATGCAGAGGCTACTCCCTTTGAGTTTTGATTCGAAGGCTATTCCGCGTTAGAATGACAATTGATTTCGCATCAATTGCAGTCCATTTTATAATCTTCCCCTTCTCCATTATTGGTGGATAATTTTCCATGTACAGATATAGATTAGGCGGGCTATTTTTGTAATATTCGTTTTTAATTCATAAAATTGAGTTTATATAGCCTTTTTTGCCATGGTAAAAAGTTTAAAAGTAGCAATCGCTCAATATTACATTGATTTGATGTTTAAACATTTATTTAAATCTTCGGGTAATGTATTGGCTCATTGAGTTTTTATTTGATACAACAGAAACAGAGAAAGTGATCAGAGACAAATCTTGGTGCAAGTGCACGAAAGCTCAATTCTGCACTAAAGCTATGTGTGTTCATATCATTTCAAGTGATAAATGCAGTAATAAATTGAAATTAAACAATGATCACTTTATTAAAATGTTTATAAAAGTACATTTAGTTAAGATAAAGAGGAGATTTGGAGAAAGTTGTAGTTTATAATATTCAATTTACGTATATAATGGTATTGCCTTTAAAATTTCCATAGTTTAAACTTGAATCAGCACTACCCAAGATATATTTTAGTTAATCGATACAAGATTACAAAGAATATAAACCATTAAAATAACCCATTAATTATATCACAATATGCAATTATATTACACAAGGAAAAAAATGAAAAGATGCATATGCATATATATGCATGACGATATATTGAAACTGCACCTGCCCTTGTACGATACATTAATGAAACCTCGCGTTATCGTGGAAAAAGAAAATGCTTCGATACACCAATCACTGCGCGAAAGCGAAAGAAAAAAAGAAGATAGTCGAACACGCTATATTTTCGTTTTTCAACAATGGACCCAACGCGCGAAGCATTGAAAGCTCGCATCGTATAACGAGCCCACGCCTGTTTCTTCCCTCGATCCCGCGTCTATTTTCTGTCCATTCAGCCAAGCGTGAGAGGAGAGAGAGAGAGAGAGAGAGAGAGAGCGGGAGCATCGTCGAATCGCTCGACAATGAACTTGATAGTCCTTTATCTCCGCAATGCGCGCACTGATTAGCCGATAGTCAGCCCGGTGGCCGAAGGGATAATAAAAGGCCGTGAACGCGAGCGGAGGAGGAAAATGGATCAGTAGGTCTACGCTCCTCGTCGTACAATAACGAGTCGATCCGTTGGATATTCTACATTTTCATCGCACGACCCGCCAGCTGTCACCGCCTCGACTCCTGCTACTGCACTTCCTTATATATTTTTCGAGTTTTTCGTACAGCTGACAGAGACGATTGTTGTCTTTTTTTTTGCGTTTCCCTTCTCGATCGTGATTATAGCTGATTGGCGTATATATCGCGAATCGATTGCGGTCGATTCGTTATGCGCTCGCGCTCGTGGTTTTTCATTGAAATTCAAATTATCACCAGGTATCGGCTGCGCCTTATGATTACAGCGGTGAATAAGTGTTGAAGCGCAATAATTATTCTTCATTGCAATAGCAGTTGCTATTGTAATACGGCTGTTTGTTATCTTCTAATGCTTAGTTATCAGGAAATTGATTTTCACGCTTAATCCTCTTGCGTAAATTGCTAATTGACCGCGCTATACATAACATTGATTAGAAAACTGATCTTTTTTTTAGTTGGCTTTAAATCGTTTCTACAAAATTTTACTATTAATTACAATAAGATACGATTTGTGAAAAACTGGAATGATAAAATAGAAACAATATTGTTATACCGCATTTGAAACTTCTCATACGGAATAGCTGCTGTTCTATGTATATACATCTCGAAATCCGACTGACGGAAAAATTGCTTCAATTCACCAATCCGTCGCAAGTGCTCGCCGAAATTTAATCAGAAAATTTGCCAATTTCGGATCTCCTATATATATATATATATATATATCTTCGTCGGGAAAAATCTTTCCTTCCTAACTCGGTCCAACACAACTCTCGTATTATGGGCATTCGTGCGCGGATTGTGCTTTTGCGCTTACGGCTATAAGGAAGAGAGAGAGAGAGAGAGAGAGAGAGAGAGAGAGAGAGAGAGAGAGAGAGGAAAATGGGGCGCACACTAGGGGTGATGAAATAAAGGTTCTGAGCGGCATAGAAATATACGTTTTCCCAGTGTTTTCTCGACTATGGGTAATAAAGAGTTTTAGCGCATAGCTGCTCTCGTAAAATTTCATCAATTCAGGAGTGCGAAAACTGTTTATATGCGTCTTGAGAGTGAGAAATTTATTGCATAATTTACCGTCTCATTTCTAAATTGCTTAATAAAGTTTTCTATATACGAACTTGATGAGTACAATATTTTTAGTAATTGAAATATTGAATGTTTAATGTATAATTTTAAAATATTCGATTTATTCAAAAGTATTTATACTGTTTATAAATAAATCGAAGTAGTAGCATGATAGACATGGCGAGACAATTTCAAATGGTTCCAACAATTCCTTTTTAATTTCGAACAGCGACTTTTACTTGAAAAAAGAAAAAATTAACTCCCATTAGTACACAAAAAAAAAAACTTTATCAAACGTTATCAAACGATTCTCCTACATCGATCGCCAAAAAAATAGTCGATCGAAAAAAAAGAGTGATTCTCATACAGAGACATAAACGGTCCGTATTCCATTTTCGAGCTTTTCCCGTAAATCGCTGAGGCCAGCAGCTGTCAGAGGTCTATTTTGACGTCGGTTCGCGTCTCCTCCTCCTCCTCCTACTTATCCTTCACCTTCGGATTCTTCGAGAGCACTCTGCGCACTTCTCTATTGGCCAACGCACTGCACATGTCGGCAGCATCGCATACACGCCATCTCTCTGTGCGTGTGTGTGGTGCGCACGCAAAGGAGGCGAGATGCTAGTAGGCCCATTACTTCATCTAATCGTTACTATAAAGCCAGTCTTGGTCGAGCGCGTAATGACCCAAGAGGTTGCGAGCTCTCGCCGTGACTTGCGCTCGGGCGCAATTTAACCGGCCGCTGTGTATACGCTATATACCTATACTCGTTGTGCGCTCTTGAGGTCACGCACGAACCTCTCTCTCTCTCTCTGCACTTGACGGCCGTCGCTGCCGTGGTTCACGCCTCGCGTTATAATATATGCCGTGGTACGAGAGCGTCGATATACTGCACCCCCGCATGAACTTTGCGCCTTTGAGAGAGGTTGAAAAATCTTATATGCTTGCTTTATAGTTGAAACTCATCCATTTAGGACGGAACATTTAGTTTTGGGCTTGGCATTTTTTCAATTACGTTTTAGGCCTATTTATCCTATGTATTTGAATTTATGGAAATGATTGCCAAACTCGATCACTCATCGAAAGTTAGTATATGTTCATTGCGGCTTTCCCATATGTGAACGCTATAGAAGTTTACTGGATAGATCAGCGCATATTATACACTGATTTTCGGACAGTGACCTAGTTTTCACTATTTCAAATTAAGAGAGTACCGCATCGAGAACAAAATTTATCTGGAAAATTAAGTGTTGTGCCGCTATTTCGAATGCCATGAATGCTTATTTTAAGGAGGTTCTTCTGGTATAGCACGCCAATATAGAGTTTAAATCGAATATTTCGGCCATCTTGCAAAGTTTTGCAACGTAAAAAGTAATTCTGTTATTGAAAAGATTTAACATTTTTTGAAATAATACAGGTTTTCATAGTTAAATAACCGATTATTTATTTATAAGCTAATTACGTCCGTTAATCTCCTCAAACTCATCTATTTCATCATGATCTTTTCAAGATTCCGACTCTCAAAGGGGGTAAATCGACTTTTTTCTGGGCTCCAAATGTTTCTCAAATATTGATTCTTCATTCTCTTAAGTTTTGCTGAAAAGGACTTGTTAATTTTATCATGGTCATCGATCAAAGTTCAAAATTATGTCAATTACCATAAGACTCCGTGTTAAATGTCTAAAAGAATGTCTATTAATTTCTCGGTTCATAGGCCGCGTCGGTCCTCAAAAATTTAACCACAGTTTATTTAAATAAGTCAATATGTACTTGTATTATGAATGTAAATAAAATCTACTTGTTAAATCGTTAAGCAGAGGAACCTCCTTAACTGTTGAAACGAGAGTAAAACACAAGCGCCGAGCTAAAACTGCTAAAAGTTATAAAAAACGATACAATTGACTTAATAAAAAGTTACGACCGACGTAGTGTTAATTCCCTCATATAATTTCTCTTTCATCCACTCGAAAGCACAATAATTTACGTCAACCGACACTGCCGCGCCAGCTTAAACGATTTTGCACAACTCGCGCGACTCCTAACAAAAGATGATGTATGTATATATAGACAAAACGAGGGGATAAAAACTGCCTGCTATTCCAAAAGGACGGACGTTGAGCTTTCGTCACAACAATAGACGCCACTTCCTTCTGCGACTCATATCGCGAATAAGACACGTATAGCTACGCCGTATATAGTATATATATAGGTGATACGTAACCATGCCTGTGTCGCGCGAATCTTTACGTAGAAGCGCGGCCGCGCGACTTATCGAGCCAATGGGATAATGAGATGTAAACCGCATAACGGTGTGTAGCCGCAGCCGCACATAAGTGCATTAACGGAATGACGCGATACTTTTCCGGTTTATGGGAAAGATTTGCTGGACACGCGCGATAAATCGTGACGGCTCTGTCGGTTCTCCGATGCTGACTAATTCCTATTTCGAATACTTATGGTATTTGAAGATTGGTCTTTCGATGAAATGTTTTGATGAATTTGTTAAAAAGTGTCAAGCTAAATTTTCATGATCAACTATGGGTTCATAATTGTAATTATAACATTTGATTTATTTATAAATTTAATAAGCAATGAATTACCGAATTTCGGGGTAGAATTTTCTAATTGCTTGAGCAAACGTATATATATATGTATCTATTATGACGTCAAAGCTCAACCACGTGATTTTGTTTCCTTTTGCCGAGATAGTCACGTGCAGCCTCGGGTGCGTGCAAATGCATTACCGTCCATTTGTTAATTAATGCGCCTTTCAGCGCTTTCGTGTCAATCGTTGCACATAACCTACGACGCATTTCTTACCCAAATTTCACTAAATGTGTTTTCATTTCTAATCCCCGTCGTATATACAACTATACTTACATCCATTTACAGATATAATCGACGAAAACTAACCGATTGCCAAATTGTTAATTAACCGAAAAATATTTACAATTTGCTCACGATCGGAAGGTCGTTTATTTATACATACAATTAAAAATAAACGTCGCGGCGAAAAAGTACGAATAATAGAGCCATCGAGGCAAGTATATACATAAAATATAGAAACTTACATCTGGTCGATGAGAGCTTGCGGTCCTTGCATCTTGCCGAGGATCGTACCGGTCTTGGTGTTCTTAACCCAGCCGACGATTCCAAGCCGCTGACACAGTTCTCGCACGTACTTCGTAAAGGAACAACCTGTGGAGCAATATATAAAAGCACCATATCGATATATCTTGGAATAGTGCTTTCTCGCACTTGCGTACTATTTTTTTAGCATGCACTCGAGTAACGTTATAATATGGTAATACCAAAGGATTGCGCATGAAGAAAATGCGTTTATAAATGCTATACATGATTATCTTGGCGCGTGCCAATCTTGATCGTTCATCGGTGAATAGTGGATTACGATCTTGTTTAGTAACGAAGCAATTGTGAAATAATAATTACGTCTTGTTACCGCGATGGACATTTGCCACATTTCGTTCGATTATAAAGAATGACATATATACAATGTGGCGATTGATAACGGTAGATTACGAAGTTATTGATGGTTAAAAAATTCCTAAGTTTTGTTATGCTTGAAAGCCATGCGTGTGATTTTCAAAATCAAATTAATCACATAAAAATATACGAGTTCATGCACAAAAGAATATGTAAGAAAACAAGTGTCATATTCATATATATATATATCTCACCTTGCACTTTTCCGAAAACTTCAAACTCAACCGATACGAGTGGCTCGTGTGTGAGCGGATCTTCGGCTGACATTTTTTTCTCTCTCCCGGTCTATGTCCTCGCTCGAGAAAAATGAATCAGTGAAGAGCCGCTCGCAGGAGTTGGCTTTGCGCGATGCGTCGCGCGCTCAAGCGAGTCCTTGCCTGAACTGGTTGCGAGCACTAACTAATGGGTATATATATGCTATCTCCTGATTCCCTCGCTGAAATATACCACAGTGGCAAAAAATTCGTCTCTAAACTCTATATATGTATATTTGTCGTGATAGAATTTTCGTTGGCGTCTCTTAGCTCGTCGTCTCGTTGGACAACAAAAGTTCCTCTCGTTCGTTCTATATAAACTCCCTCTCGATACAATACGTTATCCGCCCGTTCGTCTCAGCTCAATCGTGATGTACTCCCCTTATTATTGACTTTCTTTCTGCTCGCGGAAAGATGTACGGGCAAAAGCGACGAGAAGCAAGAAGATCGGACGTTAGCGTAGATGATCGCCTCACCTTGCGAACTGATTTTCTTTTCGCACGACACTCGGCTCTCTTCTTCTCCTCCTCTCGTCCTCTTCTTCTTCTTCTTTCTCTGATGTGCGCGTGTCCAAACAAATATAGACTCCCCACTTGGATGAGTTAGAGGAGGAGATCGATATAAATCGGTTCGATCGATCGACCTTATACTTACTTTCTGCAGTTTGTCTTTTGTACATATATACTTACCCGCTCCTATACAATCGACGTCTCTCTATTGTCGAGTCGACTGCGTACTTCGTTGTACTTCCGGTTGGGGGGATAGACTATTGGATTCCGATGGGCATATTGTTAATGGTAAGCGAGGATGATTGGCGAGATGAAAGGACGGTATTGTTTGGGCGCAATTGTGTGTATACGCCGAGAGGAGATGGTGACCGGTTATTATGTAACGAGCCTGTGTTTGCGATCTTGACGAGATTCGCGATCTCGAAACCCGAACAATTCAATGTTCAACTTCCTAATTCCGTATATATATATATCGTTCTTCGTGACGTGTAAGGAAAAAGTATATACAGGATGAGACATTCCGACACGGAGGATATATTAATACGAATCTGCTGAAAATCGAAGATTTGTGCCAAATTAGACGAAATTGGCTGCTTGAAAGATCACAAATGTCAATTATCGTAATTGGTGTTAATTGCACTTGTAATTTATAAAAATGAATAAGAACCGAATACCGATACACACATTATAAGCAATAAATTTGCCAGCTAATTATAAGCTGAAAATGAGTTGAAAGATAAATCTGCAACAAAATGCTTTTAATGCTGCTATAACGATATTTTCGCACACCTCATACACTCCCAAGTCATAGTCTATATACATATAAAAAATGCAGCATCCGCGAATTCAGCGCAGCTTCACCTCTGATATTAAAAGTTCCCTCGAAACCGCGGACGAAGTCGATCAATTCAAAAAGTTGAAATACCCTCAAATTACACGAGTATATACATACACACGTGGATATATATATATATATATATATATATACATACACATCGGACAGGATAGAATCTGCCAGGCAGGAATTAAGCGTCTCTTCGAATATATATAATATGCATAGCCACCGGCGCGCGACTGCACTATATGCACGCCATCGCCCATATCGGAATTCCATTAAAACTTCGCGTCTCTGCGACTCGACTTCGACCAACTCAGACTGCACACACACACACACCCACACACACGCATATATTTACAACTATATTGCATATATATATAGAGAGCGAGACTTGTATATTATCTATAGACTCCGTGTGCGAGTGTTACTCTTTCTGAAATGAATTAGGCCGGTTCGCGATCGCTCGATCCCTATAAGGAGTAAAAGCTGCAAGCGGAAAACGATTCGCTCAGCTTATACACTGGTTTATCGGTCTCTCGCATACAATATATATATGTAGACCAATAGTCGGGAAACTGGGACATCCATCGTTTGAACGAAAAGGGATATATATAGCGATAATAAACAATCAGCTGATAATACAGGTGCACTCTGGTATCTCCGTGTACATGGACTTCTCGTAACCTTCCACATACACATACATATACGGTGACAGACAGATCCAGCGGCTATTGTGGAAAATATTAAATATAGGCCAGGAGGGCGGTCGTTTATGTATATACACACGCGTGTCTCTCTGTCGCCGTACGTGTGTGTGTGTCGCCGCGCGCTTCCCCGATTTCTCTCGGTATCTCTCTCTCTCTCTCTCTCTCTCTCTCTCTCTCTCTGCGGCTCCGCGTGTCTCTCTCTCGTGTGCACCATTGTTCCGTCATTAGCCGCCGGTCAATTAATTATTAGCTTACGCCGATGACGTGGCCTTAAATTGCCGTACAACGAGCGAGAGAGATAGAGATAGAGACACGAGCCGGCCGGTCGCGGTGGTGGTGCTGGCGGCGGCGGCGGCGGCGGCGGCGGTAGTATAGTCGAGAGGGGCAGCGGGTGGTGCAGGTTGGACTCGGCGCGCGCGCAGGATATGGCCAACGGGGGAAAAGCTCGTCCGCGCGCGCGGGCTAATTCACCGACTAAAACTCCGATATGTATATACCTCGACACTCAGCTGGTCCATACTCGTCTCTCTCTCTCTCTCTCTGGTACGAGCTAGCTAGAGCAGCTCTTTTATCAGCGTACGTTCAGAGTCGGTCGTTCGGTCAGTAGAGTGAGTGGAATCTATGCTTCGCGCGCCTGTGTGTATTTGTGTGCGCGCGTGTGTGTGTGTGTGTGCATAGGCGGACTCTCTTGGCTTGCGTCGGCCGCATTATCATTGTTACAAACCCAAGGTCTCATTGTGTGTTCTGCTTGTGTCAGGGTTCAGACGTCACGCCGCGAGCCGACACACTTAATGCCCTCGATATATAAAGCAGCGAGCGAGCGAACGCAAGCCCAACTAAACCTATACACCTCCCTCTCTCTCTCTCTCTCTGCGCGTCTCTCTCTCTCTCTCTCTCTCTCTGTGTGTGTGTGCGTGTGCGGTTAAAGAGAGCTTGCAAGCGCGGACCTCTTGCTCTTGCTCTTGCTCTCCTTTTGCGCACCGACTTTTCGAACGAGGTGCAAGCGGCTGTGGGTGGATCGCGCCATTCTGTCACTGTGTGCATGTGTGTACGTAGCGCTAACGATTGCGATTCGTCGATTTCAATGATGGAATGGATGATTTTTGGAAATTCTTTTGAATGATTGGCTCAGAGTGGAATAGATAATGAGCTTTTCAAGTTTATTTTCATGCGTATAGTTGTAAGTTTTGATCATTATTAAAGTTGACGATGCAACTTTTCTTATACGAATCTGAAAACTTAAATAATATTTTATTTGTTCGTTGTATAAAGTTATGCGCACAAGACAATATATGTATATACTTGTATAAATTTATTTCTTATCATTTCAATATTATATAACGGCTGTAAATGAAAAAATTGGATGTTGGTTATATTTGGATGTGGAGATTAGAATTGAGAAGCAAAAACAGAGCTGAGATTTTCACTATCTATTTATTCTTGTCAAATGAGAAAAAAAAAGGTATTTCTTTCATTTCTCGTTTCATCGGGAGTAAATTCGATCTAAAAACAATATATTGCATAAAATCCACACGTACGCAGAATTAAAACAAACGGGCACGAAGAACATGATTTTTCTCCTCTTTATACATCCTTTACTTCGTCTTATATACGCGCTCATACACAGCAGTTGCGAACCAATACTGAATCCGCGCTTATCGAGCCTCGACACTAAATTACAAAAAGAAATGTACATTTGTTATAATGGAAGGAGCGCATTGAGGGATCAAATTAGCCGAGAACATAATAATAAATGAAGCAGGCGCGATTGAGCGATATACTTCTCTTAAAGAGTGAAAAATCGTTCATTTCCAGTCGATTTGTAATCAGTCTAATAAGAGTTTAATTTGTATTTTACTCTTTACCTCTAGATTCATAACGAGTACGCATAGCTGTTACACGTAACTAAATTCGTTCAATTCCAAAATGAACATGAACTCGTAATTTAGCGAAAAGCGAGCCTCATCAAAGACCAACGAAGCAATTCTTCACTCCTTCGGATATTTCGTAGAGCGAATTTAAACCTCCTTGAAAAAAAAAGGAAAAAAAAAAAAGAACCATCAATAGGTAGAGATTTTTCATTGGGGGGAGGGCGCAAACGGCAAACGGTCAAACCAACGTCGGCGTCGGCTCGCCGCAGCAAAGTGAGATTAGAAGATCGTCGTCGCGCCGATATAATTGCCCTGCACCGAGAGCGATGAACTTGAAAAAGGCGCGCGCGCGAACACATACACACGTACCACATATACATATAGATATATATGTTGCACGTCCACGTACGCGCATGCTGACATAGAGACACTCAAGCGTTTCGAGAGGCAGATATTTATTTTCTTTCCTTTATTTTTTTTTTTTTTTTCATTATTCCATAGTGATTCTTCTTCTTCTTCTTCTTTGTTGTATTTACAACGTTAACCTAATTATATATGCGTGTGCAGTTTATATTTAAAGATAAGCTAAGATTATCCTAGGACAATTCGCTTTATTCACGCTTTTATACCATTCGCTCGCACTCTCGCACTATCGCACGTTATCGCATTAATCCCGGACGTTTACGTATAGCAATAAATAATAGTACGGCGTATGTATATATCTATGTATACGTATATATAAATAGAACACCTTGTTTAGTATAGTTTCTTTTTTTTTTATCAGGAAGTGTGAAAGGAATCACGCTGATACAGAGATAGCGAGTATATTGTGACAATTGCGCATAGAGCTACGAGTACCACACTTCTTTTATTATCCGAGGAAATAGTTTATTTTGCAATTAAAGTAGGCCGTCCAAGTGTGCACTCACTTTGGAGAGGTATTTTTCTTCCACTGTTACGAATGAAATAATTTTTTTTTTTTTAGTGCGTTGTATGATTTTGTGCTTTGAAATAAGTCTCGGTACCTCTGTACCAACGAATCCTCTCCGTTAGGATAGATTATTCTTTTCCGTGGCGTATACGCACACGTGCGCATTTGTGTACAATATATATATATTTGTGCACGGACATTTGGATTGAAAATGATGCATCGTTACGGCAACTATATTTTATCCTTAACAAAACTCCTATATACTTTTTTATACTTTGAATGATGATTGTTTGGAACGGCGAAGAAATCGGTATAATAGATTGTGCGTATAAATGCGTTCAAGGCCAACTTGCTCGTAATGTTTTCGAATACTCTTTTCTTTAAAATGCTTCTATATCAAAATACAAAAAAGTACATGACACTCGGATCGCTTTTATCCCTTTTTTCTCGTACTTTCATAATGTATTCTTCGCAAGCTTATACAATTGGAATGGTTTTTGGTCTTTTTAAATGTATATATATATATATATATATATATATTTGCCGGTCAGCCGCATACACAGATTATCGAGAAATCGGTAGTCGTCGTCGTCGTCGTTCTTTGTCACATTCGTTCACAGCCATTCTGCGGTGTAACAATCGTCACGTAACATGATTTATTTATGAACAACAAAAAAAGACAAAAAATATGTATCTTTCTCTAAACTATTATATATATATATATATGTGTATTATACATTTTGTGTTCGCGAAGACAAAAAAAAATGAAGAGCGAACAGCAGTAAATGGCTAATAATGCGCACTGCACACTACGCGTTTCTTTTTTTTTCTTTTATTTGATTACACAAATTTTTTCCCTCTCTCTCTCTCTCTCTCTCTCTCTCCCACGCAGCTAATCAATGACAAAAGTTCGACTTAAAACATTTCACGCATAAGTAGTTATACTATATGTATGTATATATATATCTCATGTATATACATACGAATCTCCAGGTCGCAGCTTCCAACGCCGATACAGTTGTAGTCCTTATGTATCCGACCTGCACACACTTAACATTTAATAATTCGAGAAGCACTTTTTTCTTCTTCTTCTTTTTTTCCATCAATGTGTTTTATTCTTTTCTCCCTCTTTTTTGTTTTGGTTAAGTATTTCTGTCTCGCGCACACTGGTCACTGCGTCCGTATTAATTTGCACTTTCTTCGTTACGTTGATCTATAGTAAACGAGCACATGAGTCGATCGAGCACACGGAAATATTCCTCCGTTGAATCGACATATATAAGCATCACCTTTCGGATCCATAAATTTTCTGCCCCCCTTTTCTTGCCTCGATGTAATGAATAGAAAGCGATAAGCTATCGTCGCTTTGAAACAGACACTTTTATTTATCCGCAAGCTTCATGTGATTCGAACAAAAAAAACAACGGTAAAAGTTTATTTTCTTTTTGCAAAACCAACAATAAAAAAAATCCTTTCAACCCCACTCGATCTCGAGAAAAAAAAAGTGGAACAAAAAGAACAATATCCCTGGGCAAAAAAAAGAAAAGGAAGAGAGAAGCATAAGCGCAGTTTCTCTCGCCGACACACACACACACACACACACACACACAGAGATAGAGAGAGAGGAAGTGTTTCAGACGAGGGACTCGGGATTGGCTGACTGAATGATGGGCGTGACGCCGGTGTTGAGGAGGGCGCCGTTCTCGGACTCCTTGCAGCTCGGATTGCCCCGAGTTCCCAGATCCCGCGAGGCGGCGATCAGATTTCGTCTGCGCGCTTCCTTCTTCTCGCGCTCGACCTGCAACATGACCAAGAGAAAAAAAAATAGAAAAAAAAAGATAATAAAACACAAGATATACAGGGTGTACGAGATGCAATGAAATTTGAGGATCGCTCGGAGACGGGGTGTCTCGAGTATTGCATTTCCGCGATAGATACGAGATATGTACAAGTATTTGGGTCAGCGGGACTTGAGTTAACTGGGTGCGAAGATAAATAACCGGGGGATTGGCGTTTTATGCGAGCGTATAGGGATTATCGAGTGCGAGGCAAAGATGAGGCGTTTTTCTTTATGTAATTATCGGTGGATGAACGACCGGCCGTTCGAGCTACAAATCAATTTTCTTTGCGAAATGTATGCTTATATACTGCAGAATACTAAATAATGGGAAATATCGAACGGAAATCTTGTCATTATAAACTCTTATTTATCTCACTTTGAAAAGTATATTAAAATTTAAATTGATCGTTTCGGTGAAAATTCAACGGAATTGCTAATCATTATTAAAAATATTTAAAATACACGAGAAAACCGTAAATCTTTGACTGAACGAAATATAGTCCGATACGCTCATCTTCCACAACGAATCAAAGAACTATATGCGCTCACCTACGTTTTCTATATTACATACGGTATTTATTCAATATGAATAAAAAAGTAAACCGCGACTTTGGGGTGGGAATAATAAGAATAATAATCGGAAAGTCGTACCTTGAAGAACAGCCGAAGATAGTGGCAGGGAAAGACGACGCATTTGCCGGACTCCTCCTCGGCATCGATATAGACGCCGCGCACGAGGACCGAGTTGCTGCAGTTGAGCAGTACGAGGAAGACGAAGCAGCCGAGGTGGGTGATCCAGCAGGAGAGTTTCGGATCCTCGGGCAGGAGCCAGAGGTCGAGGACGTTCCAGATGCCCCGCCAGACGTTCACCGTGCCGATGAAGCTCAACAGGAGAAAAGCGTCCGCGGCTACGAGACGCGTCAGGCCCTGCAGACGGGAACAGGCGTACCGCATCAGCGGCTGGAGGGAGAACGTCACCGCTACTATCACGTATCCCAGAATCTGTAAACGTCGCAATCGTCGTGGTGTTTTTCCTTTTAATCCTGTATACGCTTTTTCTTATATAAAGATACGAACGATCGTAAATTGGAGGGATGTTGGTACTTACTACACATGTATTCTTGGGATTATAAGGCAGACAATATGTATTATCGGACAATTGACAATTTTAGTTTTGTCTTTATTCTTATTCTTTCATTTATTGGTATACTAACAATTAGCTTCAATTAAAAAATAATATTATTGGACATACACTCTGACAGTACTATTTATAGGAGCACAATAAGCGGTACAAATACTCGCAGCCCTATAGAAAAGTTCATAGTAAATACCAGCACAGTTTTACCATTTTGGTTATATACTAATTAAATATTCAAGTATACCGATTTATTTTCTCCATAAATAGAAAATTTATCTGAATCACCGAAACAATTAAGAAACAATTATTATCTAAAAGAAATCTTGAATCAAAGGGCTTTTTACGATTTAAACGATTTAAATGATGTAATTATTATTTCTTTCATTGAATTTATCAAAGGGATAATAAAAAAATTGCGAGGAACATTTAATTTCCATAATACTTTAATAGTTCAAAATTCATCATACTGAGAATGATAAATGGTGCAATCGATGCATGAGAGTATCGTTTACTCGCCATAAGCATCCGATTAATTGGAAATTATAATAAAATGAAACGGAATGACGACCGAGCAATTATTGTCTCATTAATTACTCACGAAACCTATCTGCAGTCAAATAATTTAGATTCGAATGAGCGAATTCTCTACTACGTACACATGATAAGGTAATGGATAATAATTAGTCGCCAATCACACTATCTTAAATAATTGGGAAGAAAGAATAATCCCTATCTTGAGCTATAAATCGTAGTCAAGTTAATTGTTTGGAATAATCCTTGTCGACGAAAATTGTGCGAAATAATCCCGAAAATGCAACGTGACCTTTTACGTTAAATAATAATCAATGCAAACGACTGAAGAACCAGCTATCGCTTGGTATCTATAGAATGATATGCAAATCGATTGATGCAATTGTTGTTGTCCTAGAGCATGTATTATATCCTTTTTAATCAACACGTGCAGCAACGATTGCGCATCAAAGACAGGATTTGCTAGCTATATGAGAGGCACTATTTACGTTTGATCGAAGATATAAATGTTTTTGATAGTAAACATTTAGTACTTGTCAATAATTGCTTTGAATAAATTCAAATTGAAAATAAATTTCAATTTATATATTAACAGCTATAATACGCAATGACATATCTATCGAAATTACCGAAGTCATATTTTAACGATTAATCGTTTTAGGTCAAGAATTGGCACAAACTATATTAGTGTGGAATAAGTGTGGTTAATTATTTTTTAGGTCAAAATCTTCGAAAAATAAACTAAATTATAGATCAATTAGAGACGCGTCCGCGGCTCAACGTCTTCCGCTCAAGTAGTAACAGACTAGTGCCCGACCTCTCCCAGCTTTAAGTAGTAACATACGAACACGCTCTCTCTCTCTCTCTCTCTCTCTCAATCGAAGTAGCCGGCCGTGCCTCGGTCTCGCACGCATATATAGGCGGGCTCCGCGTCACTTTCACAGTCCACGATAATTGAGCGAGGGATAATTAAGAGTCAAGGGCTCGGGGCCGGATCCTTTCTGCCGAATTGGGCGGACAAAAGAAGAGCCGAGTGGTCGACACTCAACGATTCTCCCTCGCACCGCGACCAAACAACGCTGTAAGCGCGAGGCATCCACGCGAGTACTTGCGCGCGTAGAATATACACACGCCCTACACTCGGCTATATATATATATATATATATATATAATATGCATTTATTATATAGGTGTGTGCGCTCATCCAATCACGAGCAATTGGCGAATATTCAATTATATAATCGAACTTGCTGGTGTGACAACTGCTGAGTCGGCGACTCGGTCGACGGTGAAATAACATAATCTCTCTCTCTTTCTCGCTCTATATCTCTCTCGGCTCTTGCGGAGCTTTGCAGGTTATGTATAACTCCTCCATTGAGGCGGAGGGAACGAGAGATGCGCGGCTTTCTTTTGTGCGCGACCGCGTGAACGGCCGCTTTCATTCGGTCCGATGTGTTTAGCGGATTATTTTTAAACTTGATTTTCGTTGATTGTACTGTTTAGGTGGTGGTGGCGGTTATTGTTGCTGTGAATGGGGCGTTTGGTCGAATGACTTGTGGCGATTAGAGGCGTAAGACGACTCGAGGACGTCATAAGATGTGGCGAAGATGATTGGGGAAATTATAAGTTGGATCAGACCATTTAGTATGGAATCTTGTTGATATAATATCTCTGGTGGAAAGGAAAGTTCCCAGAAAAATCATTATGGTGAATGGGTGAACTATTAGAAAATTTTGAATTGGCTTTCACTGGAAATAATTCGATAATATCTATCAGATTGATATTTTGATAATGGGGCAATGCATATTGAAGTACAATACTGTTTATTTCAGTACTTTAACAGCGAATTACTCGTTTAGAAATGAATTATGAGAATTTTCTTTAGCACACAAGTCTTTATGTTATTACGTGAAGAATATGTTAATAATGCTACTGTGCAATTAAGGATAATCATCAAATCCTATACCTAAGATGTATATGTCCAATTATATTTCATCAATTATAAACTTTTCTTTACTTTGTATTTTATGTTCAATTGTTCTATCACAAATGAATATTATTCAAATGACAGTATATTTTTACCGTATACGGATTTTATGAACAACACAAGAAAAACGCTTTCATACATACAAAACTAATTATTAAAGAGCAAGACCTAACATGTTCATATATAAATAATTTTGTATAAATTATTATACAAAATTATTATTATACAAACTTCCATACTTAGTTTTATTTATATTTAGAATATTATATACTTAGAACCGCAATTAATATGATCTTAAATTTTTCCTCTACAAAGTTTAAGAAAGATGATAAAAGACATTTTCCTACATTTATGATTATTTATGTAAAAATAATTTTATAACTATTTCGTTTTGAGACTATGCGAGAGAAAAAATCACACTATACAGAGAGAAAAATAACAAATTCTACGCAAAATAATGTTTGATTAAATTTAGTTATGCAGATATTGACATAGAAAATTATTATTAGTACTTATCAGAGCTTATGTAATTCTTGTATAAAAGCAAGCATTTTAGCCTTATAATATAGATAATCAGCCGCTCTTTTACACTACATTAAAAAAGGCCAAGAAAAGCCTCTGACAATCGATTCCAATCATACTCCAAAAAGAAGGCGAGGGAGGAAAACTTCTTTATTCGCCAGTTGTACGCCACCCCTGCACAAGGAAGCAGCTCATATTGCACTTCTCATCGCTCAACTGGATTGTCCCCAGCTCCTCCAATTAAGAAATAAGAAGACTTAGCCGCTTATCTATCGAGCACGTAATAATCCCCTAGGCAAGTTTCCCTTCGTCATTTCTTCTCCCACTTCCCCTCGCATATACGTTTTTCCCCGATTCACCCTCTTGGCGCTTGATCCTGCTTTTTCTTTGACGCACAAATTATTAGGATCGCCTCTTAGTCGTCGCCGCGTGAAAACTAATAAGGAAATAATATGCTACCCGAGTGAAAAATGCCACGCAGAGTAAATATTTTTCTATAGAGGATTTGGGACAATTGATTTAGGATGCAAATTATGTTTTTTTTTTTCTTTCCATCTATTTTTTGCCCCTAGAAATAGCGTTATAATTTGATTTTGGTATCGTATTTTTTTGAGAGTTAATATCGATGAATCCGACTAAATTTTCAAATGTTGATTCGATAAAATAATAAATTGTAAAATTCCACATTGATTCAAGATAATCTTTAAGTTCGTCGATGCAATTGTAAATTCTGCAACTGGAATAAACCGCTTCACCGTAATCAGCCAAAACGATACAAGTATCATGCATCTGATGACTAAAGACTTTTCAGAAATGCCAATTCTATTATTATATTTACGTAATAAAACGAAATATTCCGAAATTAATGATAAACAATGTGTTTGTTATGACAAGAAACGTGTCGATCGTCGATTTATTCAAAAGGATCGATACACGTATGCATTTTAAAAATAAGTTATCTAATCTAAATTTATCAGGTCTCGATGATAATCGTCGAAACGGTCTTTCAAAGCAATTGCTGATATTAAAATTAGTTCGTGCCGATAGCTTATTCCAGTGTGTTCATGATAAGAGTTTATGCGAATTACCCTTATCAAACGTTTAATACAGGCGCCAAGATTCTGTGAATGTATTTGCATATCCAGCGAGACCGTCGGCGCTTTTACCGCTTCTTTCTCCATTTTTTTTCCTTTTATTTCATCGCGGCTCGACGCTCGATTATTGCATTGTTTACTTCGCTCGGGGCGCCGAAAGACGCGATTTGAAAATAGTCGGTCTATTGAAATTAAATCTTGAGTTAACAATTGCAGCTAAATATAGGTATACAAAGTCGTGTTGTCGTGACCGATAAGAAGTGAAATTCTGAGATCCCAAGACGCTCGTTTACAAGAGCGTGGAATGTTATTGTTAAAAACGAATCTGTATTATACGAGAGAGAATAAATATTTGTATTTTTTTTTGGTTCGGAGCCAGACTAATCCTTCAATTTAGCTACAGGATATGTCTGGTTTATCGCTTAATTTAGTCAAATATTATTCCCATCGGCTATGTTTTGTTTCTTTTTTAAATTGTTTTTCTTATAAATAAAAAAAAAATTCATGCATGGTAGGTTAATGTAAGTATATATAGTGGAAACTTGAACTTACAAGAGAGCCAATAGCCGAGTGCTCACGATTTTCGGGAAATAGGTAGAGATCGAACAGCACCCAGGCGCCCCTCCAGACAAAAACGACGAGGGTTCCGACGACACCGACACTGAACGCACAATCGAGGATGTACAGTGACCAATCTCTTGTATTCTGAAAAATCAAAGGAAACCCATCGGTAATCGGTTATTATTCAAAGTAACATCGGATGATTTTAGGATTCTCCGTTTATCGGAATCAAGCACGTTAAGGAATATTTCAGCGGATCGCTGGTAAAATCTAAGTTTTTTTAATCAATACTCTTACAACTGAATCGTGTGAATTCGTTTAAAAAATTGAAACTAATGATTTTTTCGTTAGATCGAGAGATACGTACTTAGATACTAGATCAAAATATCATGCAGGAACGAATAAAGCGTGTATTAGGAAGTAATCAGAACCTATTATCTATTAAAATTTTAAATTCTTCGGTTTACGTAGGACAACAATTTTCAGCGATTCATCAGCTTTTTAATATCCACGTGACCAAATCTATACCTGCAAACTCTTATACCTTATCACCTTGACTTGGAATAATCTGATCTTAGCTTACATAAGCTTTCATCTTTCACAATGATCCCGAAATCACTTAAAATGATCAATTAAAAAATCCATGCCACTGAAACATTGCCGATTAAATTATGGCATTATAACATTAATCTTCAAAAGAATTAACAAATATAAGAAAAATACCCGCAACTGAATGAAATATGCCGATAAATATCATTCGTACATACTTCATCCAGTTAGCAACGTCGAAAATACTTGACACCGAATATCTTTTATGAAAAGGCTGAATATCAATAATGTACAATTAATCAAATTAATCCAACACAACATACGTCCAGAAGTGGTAATCCGATTAGATCCGATCTACGACAGGGTAATGTACAACGAAAATAAAAAAAATCGATCGCATCGCATCGATAATCACGGAAAAGGAAAAGCAAACGGTGTGATAGTAAACAGATCTGGACAGCATGCGCGTCTAAGCTTGGATGATGCACGTGTGCAGTCTGCGCGAAAGTAGACACGAGCACACGCTACACGCGCACATTTACACACATTTACACACACACACACACTCACACGCATACACAGAGAGGCCGCAAAAGCTCTGTGGTCGACGATCGCGGGGGAGTCGGCCGGAAACTGGGCTTACGTGCAGCGGATAATGTGGAAGGCGGCGACGGCGGCCAGTCGAGCTTACAGCGGAGCGCAAAAATCCAACGCCGTCAATGCGCTTATCGATAGATCATTTCAGCCCCAACCGATCGCATATACCGTATCATGTGTATATATACATGTGTGTGTGTGTATGTGTGCACGCGACACGCGCACCGACATTCCATTGGCTGATTTGCCTAGATAAAACGCGTCACTGCATCAGCGCTCGAATTCGTGTCTACGTGTGGGTGTACGTGTGTGTGTGTGTGTGCGCGTGTCGGCATGTTTTTGCTCTTGCAAGATGTCGAAGGATCGCGCGAATTCGGGTGATCGATAATGTTTTCTTTTTTTTTTCCTAGATTTTCGTAGTCGGTGCAAATTTAAAAATAGCGCGTAGTAGAAGGAGCCGCCGGAAATTGCTGTTCATGAATCAAATTATTCGAATGAATTGAAATGTTTTCATTTGGGTATATGTGCCAGAACAATTGTGTCAAGTACACTTGATGCTGTAATACGTATATTTTATGTTCCTTAGGAATGTTTGCGAATCTACTCGCGGTATTTCTTCTAAGACGGAGTACTTTGTTTTGCTTGGAATTTTCGTGTATGTATATATAGGTGTGCGTGTGCGATTGGGGATTATGCAGTGCGAGAAAATCGAGTTGTCGCGAAGATATTAATGTAACGTTTAACGTCGATTCAGATTTGATAATCGCCGATTTCATCTTTGGCGAGACTTTGTATTTACGTGTATTTGTGTACACGATATACGTCAATATTGGAATTTTGCTCTTTCTTTTATTATTTCTTTTTTTTTTTCCAACGGAATTATAATGATAGGTTCATTGGCGCCAATCTCAATCGAATCGAAACTTTCCGCAAACGAACACGTGTGTTTAGATAAGAAAATTTGAAAAAGAACGACAAGGCTAATGTAATACGCACATATTTTTTAGATGTATTTTTAGACATGTGATCGAGGGATTTTCTGTCAATGTTTGTAGATGTGGAGAGTTGCACAATTTTTTTTTTGATAGAAATTTCACAAAATTACTTTAGCGCTCAAAGAGTTCTAAAACTATATTGCTTTCAATACATAACAAAAAAAAATACTGCAGAAATAATTATAATCTTTTTTAAGTACGTATATATTATCTGGACACATAACCTCAAATCGCGCTACGCGAATGTACAGAAACATAAATTCACATTCAAGGATTTGCATACTTTAAAGTCGGGCTATATCTCAAAATTCTATTTCCTATTGTACTCAATGTCATTATCTCATCAGACATATCTACGATCGAGAAAGAGGAAAATCCTTCCATAACCATATGTTACAGTCATTCCACTCGTATCTGGATCCAAAACAATCCTAAGCCTCTAAACAACGTGCGCATCCAACCTACTCCTTATCCACTTAACAGTTTACAGTCCCGCCTACGTATACACTTTTCCTCGCTGCATAAGTATATAAGGCAAAGTCCGCGTTTACATCTCCGGACTTACATTGACTCGAAAGAGAGTTGGCACCTCGAAGTAGCCAGCGAAGGTATCGAGACTGATGGCGAACGGCGGCGCCGATATGTTCCTCAGGGTCCTCATGACCGCCAAAGCCAGCAAACTGACGCAGGTAGTGGTGAATACGGTGCTGAAGGTGTGCTCAGTGTACAGATCGAGCGCCTGCCAAGCACCTCGCCAAGCGTTCACGCAACAGAACCCAAAGACAGCCGTGTAGAGCCTCGAACCGACGTAGAACAAGAGGCGATGCTTGTCGGGATGGAGACACTCGTCCAGCAAATGCTGGGCAAGATTGAAGGTGAAGAGTCCACAGAATCCTATGAGTATGGCGGTTAGACTGCTGAGCTCGGGATTCTCCGGATAGATGTAGAAGCCACTGAGGCCCCAAGTACCGCGCCAATAGCCGACGACAGCTGGGCCGGCTATCGTGGCGGAGAAGACGGCGTCAAGGACCGTGAGTATGGTGTAGTGGAGCCGGGAGGTCGAGGCCTCTTGTCTACGGCGTCCACCGGCCGCGGCGCCCGCGTGCAGCTCCACCATCCTCCAGTCCTTCTCGCAACTCTCGTACAACTGATGTTGATGATGGATATGCAGGTGGTGCTGCTGCTGTTGCTTGTGGTGCAGTTGGTTTTCGTCTGTCAACACGGACTTTTTATCACTGCCGCTGCCCATCGTCGGGCATCCTTGGACTTTGGTACACGGCCAACCTTGGCCCACTCCTCATTCGATACTTTTATATTTATTTATTATATACGGACGGCAATTGCGGAGACGCGCTAAACGAAAATTGTAAGATCCACCGGTGGGGAGGGGATGAGAGCTTGGGTTTTTGGGAGCTGATTAATACTGTAACTGGCTCGGACAAAAGAATACTGTTTCGTTCCCTTCTTGCTTCTTTGCACACCGAATGAGCTTGGATACAGCGCAGCTAGGTATATCACCTAGCGCTGACGACGACGACGACGACGACGACGAAGATCTTTTTCCTGGACTCGGCTAGACTCCTCTTCATCGTGCGTGCCATCTCGCCGTAGCCATACTCTTGGCTCGCAGGATCATGAACCTCTCTCTCTTGCTCTTGCTCTCTATCCCTTTGACTTGGGCCACCACTGTGTATACGTATAACAATTACCACCGCGGCGCTACTCGTGCTGGTGTCGAGCTTCACGCGAGCCAACGTCTAGCGCACATCCTTTCATCCCAGCTTGCACTTGGAGCTTCACTCTTTGTACTTCCAACCAAAAGCTCTCTCACTCTCTCGACTTGTTTTCTCTCTAAAAACGCACTGTTATTCTTTCGGATCTCTCTGTCTCTCTGGCGCGCGCGCTCTCCTGTTCGCGTATGACACCGTGCAACAGGTCGAGCAGCGGATGAGGCACTGTGTGTCTGCTCGCGGCTACGGCTATCTTTTATCAACTGTTGAGCGCGGACCAACACCATCTCACAATCATGCGGAACATCGACGATGAACATCCGTCTCTCTCTTTCGCGCGTTCTCTCTCTCTCTCTCTCTCTATCACTCACTCTTTATCACTCTCTATCTCTATCTCGCTCGCTTACATCGGTATAGGCAGAGCACATATAGGCATATATACAGTAGCAGCAGCAGCAGCAGCAGCAGCAGCCCACCACCGCAGAGCAGCAGTAGCAGAAGCACACATGGCAAAGTTCCTCTGTCCCCTACTCCTACCTCCTTTCTGGATAACCTGTGTGTATACGCGGTACACACAATGCGCCTACATGCACTGAGGCGCCTTTCGCTGTGTGCGTTGTCGACTAGTGTATGTGCAGCCGACACACGAGAAATCGAGAGAGATAGAGAGGGAGAGAGAGATGGAGAGATAGAGATGGAGGGAATAAAAGAGAGGCTTGTATGTGGGGACCCCCAACCCCCTCCTATAGTTCGAGTGCGAGTGCGACGAGCGCTTAATAATCGTCGCGATGCCCAACTATACTGCACGCCTCGCTTAGATTGGATTGTTACGGGACGTAGGTGGTACAGAGATATCGTGACAGAAAGAGAGAGAGAAAGAGTTGGATAGGGCGGCAAAGAAAGAGAGAAAAGGAGCAAAGGCGAAAAGATGTGACGAGTGTAAGACTGAGCACACGTGGTTGGACTGCCGACGATGGCAAGATCATTTTCCGTGAGGATTTCTATCCTGGATTTTGGAAATGGACTAACTGTGCACCTTCTGATCGCTCGCAGAGTTCTGGTCCAAGAATTATCTCTATATATTTACATGTGATAATTTGAAATCGGAACACTGCGATCGGCAACCAATGAAATCGTATATGGCTTATCGTTAAAGTAGCCAAATTCGAATGGATTTCTTATTCTGATTTAGGAGATGTAATATCTAAAATTTGGCATTTATTAATTTGTTCGAGCTCAAAAACAAGGAAAAACATATTTATCGTATATGTTTAAGCTTCGAGATATTATCTAACTTATAATGAAAATTCTGGAACCTAAAAGTAAATATATACTTCATTAAAACGTCGAGTCATTCATTATAGCGTATTATAATGTAATTAGGTTGAAATACTTATCGTCGCAATAAATTTAAAGAAGTGATTCTTGTTTGGACAGTCTTTTATATACGCGAAGGATGCTTACAGTTTTAATTAAGAAAATGCTGTAGTTCTCATTGAAAAATTGATGTATTAAAAAGCTATCTATCGAAAGACTCTGATGAATCGTTTAGTTTTTCATTCAATACTTTCAATACTTAATATCCAAAATTCAATAAATATCCGCTATTTTCATCATTTTCAAAGATATCAGAAGCAAATAGTTTGCCTATATCTGATAAATATTTGGGTTTTGAAATGGAACCGTTCGCTAGATCAGCTGAGAGCAAAAATATTCCTTTCGAAATTTTCGATTAGCTATAAATTCATTATCTTATTAAAACGGTTAATTAAAAACCAATAAAACGGCTAAGACTGAAATCCTACAGAGATAATTAATTACTTAATTCTAAACATTAATCAGGTTGAGCAAGTGGGAATAATTTTGAAATCGAGATTCAGATTGAGATTAGGACTGTGTGGAAAATCTTGGAATGACGGAAGAAGTATGTGAAAGATATAGAAATTTACAAGACGCATATTCACGTATTCATTTTCTTTCTTGATTTTTTACCAAGATAGAATACAGATAGCCTAAAATATATTTCGTAGTCCCAAACAAAGCTCAAACATCTGTTTTAAGCTTACACCTGCTGAACGTCTCAACTTGTTTCTAAAAAAAAATTTCCGCGTGATGATTTTGAACAAGTATCTTTGCATATATACATATTTTTATCAATGAACGCAAGTTAATCATCTAGACTCAAAACAAACCCAAAATCCTTTGTAATCCCCATTCGATTCACCAAATATTTTTAATGAATCTTACCATTATAGTCTGTCTAACGTTACATTAAAAATTTTATTCTTACTCTTTTAAAAAAAGAAAAGTATAAACAATGCGTAATATTTTATCAGCGATTTTTAATTGAACCTACCATGATTAAAACAATACCAGTAAATTACTGGCTGATGGGAAATCGTTTACATTATACTTATTAATACGAGAACAAGGAACTATTTAGTAGGTATATGTCATTTCTGTGAAAAACGTTTCAGGGTAGAAAAATGAGCAAATTAATTATATTAAACCAATTTCTTAACGATGTATTAATTGGCGGTTCATTTTATAGATCAAAATCTTTATGAGTAAAAAATTAGCCATTTAAAAGTGGTTATAAAAAGTGATGAGAATTATGTGAAATTAAAGTTATCACAGCACTAAGAGACAACTGTTGCACTTTGAATGTAGTCATATATGTGTATGTAAGCGAAAAAAAAAACAGTTTTCTACCAATGAAATTTTGGATTTTAATCTTTAACGTGACGAAAAAATGAGTCTTATGGGATTTCCAATGCTTTACAGTAATGATTCTTTGTCATCGGCAGTTAAAGGGTTAAGCATCGCTATAGACTAATTTGAATTCAACTAGTATCTTCTTTTTTCAGAAGACTTTATAGAAAGCTAAGCATTAATGCATTCTTAGTATAAGCAATTTTTCACTTAGATTGAATTTAGTTCGTAGATAGTATGTATGCACGAAACAGAAATTTTCAAATTTAGTAATTACAGGAAGATTACATAGCCAATGTGCATGTGTATTCAACGTGTACCTTCGCTTAAAATATAGTGGTTATTATCTAAAGTGTCTGTAATTACATTCAAAGAAGTAAATACAAAATTTTATTACCCCTGGTTAAGAAGATGACTCAAGACGCGTTGTAGAGGCTGTTTACGAAGGTGGGGAATTTTGAGATTTTTGATAGACAATCGTGCCCATACCAATTCCCCTAATATAACCGTGACACGTTATCTCGGCACATTAGCTCGATATTAGACGATTCAGAATGCGGAAATTTTCTCCTCTGACTGTTCTCGAGAAACAGCTTTGATGTGTGTGATAATCGTTAACGGATAAAAACATACCTAAAATATGTCATCGATGTTTTTGGGCTTTGTTTTGTTTACATTTGATCGCTTGCACTTGAATATAGATTAATGAGCTTTCGTATACAAAAACATTGAAAGCATTCTTATAGCTATGTACGTGCACAAAAATGAACTTTTATTGCACAAAGCTAATTCGATCTGAACAAGATCCTAGAAAATGATATAGTACAACCTCATTGAAAAATTTTAAAAATGACTACATCGCGATATCACATAGTATAACGTATCCCAACAGGATGAACAGGATGGAAATCCCAAATTGGCAGCCGGTCAAGTCAAGCTATGAAACACCCCTTAAAGCAGTTAACAAATTGCGATATATATATGTATATACAGGCTGAGCGAGGTGTGCCGCTGTACGCGCGGTTAAAAAAAGATTTTCCTTTTCCCCTTTCGCGGCGATAATCCCGCGATTATAATCTAAGCGGCGACTGAACAAAAGCCCGGGGGCGATTTATCAATATGGGGCAAAGCACAAAAGAGCGCGCGCTACGACCTGTGCCTATATATATATATATATATGCATATGTGCGTGTGTGTGTATGGACTAAATGTACATAGTTCACCAGACGAATGCTCAACATGCCTATGCTGAGTATACATATATACATAGATACATATATATACACGAGTAGTCGCACATTGTCTCGCGTATCAACGACCTTGACTGCGATAATCGCTATAAACAGAGAGAGAGAGAGAGAGAGAGAGAGAGAGAGATATATGAGGTTCGTAAGCGCGCGCCGCATTGCCAGCGGCTCTCTTCTCGCCACGCGGAAACGCCCAGCGAAGCAACACCCGCGCACGTACTTTTCCTTTATCGCTGAGCTTTAAGGGAGTGCGATTACGATGAAATATGCACTTAGATGATTTTAGCTTTGGGGGATTGAAATTTTTATTATTTTATATCTTACTTGACTGACTTTTAAATAATTACCGATTCCTTATTCATCATAAATTCGGATAATAATATAGGTACTATTAATCCATTGTCAAATTGATTATGATTATTGGCGCGACAAAATGCAAATAAGCTCAAAACGTACGAAATTTACATTCGTCGTGCGATAATTAAAATTTTCATTGCATGTTTGCTATGCTTACCTATATAGCAGACGATATTTGGAAACAGAAGTGAATCATTGTAAAAGTCGTGAAATTATCACGATCGCAGACAGTGAATGTCTGGATGTTCCGCGGCGCAATGACATTGCGAGGATTGTATAAATTTATCGTTGCGAAGCGTAGTTGTGATCTGGTGGGATTTTTTGAACTGTGAAGGATAATGTATTTTAATCCAACGCAAATTGTATGTGAACTGATAAGATTTGAAATGTTAATTGATAAACAATTTAGCGCTGAAATATTATTTATATATGCAGGTATAAGCTATGCGTAAACATTAGAAGCACTCGGTTTATATGTCTAATTGGATCAATTAATTACTGTCTATATCCATTATACTTATAAGAAATTGGATGTTTCGATGAATTAAAGATATTTTAAAATTATTATTTGTCACTCTTTTACCTATATATCAAATTCCATTATTTTTATTATTAGAACTGAGGGAGTTACAGTATAATTGCAAAGTTCTATAAGGGTATCTTTGAATTGAATAATTTTTACAATATTTCGGATATGATATATAAATAAATCGTTAGAGATTCCATTGTCCACCAAATTCAAATGACGCTAAATTCATGCACAAGAATTTTGGAAGAGCGACACATGCGTAGCTTGCGATACTTAGTGGAGAAGTACAGAATGATTCCACAGATAAATTCTATTTTGCCGCCTCCTACAAGGATAATGTGCTCCATTCAATCTTCTATTTCCCATCCGAGTACTCGACCCAATGTCTATAGAATCTACTTCCACTTCCAACTGAGATAAACCAAAAATTCCAGAGGTTCTGCGCTGGCCGTAAAAATTTCCACGTGGAAAATAATGGGATTGTGTGACGCAGCTAATCGGACGGACACAAAGACATTCTTAAATGTAGATTTAAATTTGATATATATATATATATACTACGTTCTAAGTGTTGTAGTACAAAAAATTCGAGGAGCACATTTTACCAACACATATCGAAACATTTAAGGTAAATGATTAAATTTTGTAGCTTTATTTTAAAACTTAACAAATCGGCATTTTTTTAACCAAATTATAGTTGAGATTACTAGTTGAGGCCGGTTCTTACAAGACATTTAGTATGTCATATTTAATTGTTTTAAGAAAACATAGAAGAACAAAAGTTTAATTATTATCGATGCGTTCGCGAATACCTTTATAGCACGTTTTAAAAAATGCTAATATTTACGGACACAAAGAGGTAAAATTTTCGTGGCATTTCCCATATATGTCAATTGTATAATTTTATTAATATATGTACTTGCACCTTCGTATTTTTTTATAGTACAACATATTGTAAAACTTTATATGGATATGTTTAATTGCTGTTTCAATTCCTAACATCTATATACAACCAGAATATTTAGAAGTCATAAATTAGTCAAAACAAAAGACGCATCCCTCGGTCTTTACCTCCCTCATATATATTCACAATTAAATATAAGTACCGGGGCGTTTTCTTCTGCTCGGGCGACCGAAACGAGACGAAGAGTCAATCAGAGAAGCTCGCTCGTCGAAACACACGTGGGCTACCTTGAGACGTGATTTTTCTAACGTGAGTGGCGTTTCCTGCCTCGGACGGAATCCTACGTATACGTCCAAGCTCAGCCGAGCGAGCGAGATAGATAGACAGAGACAGAGAGAGAGATGAGCTTTTGTGCTAGTCGTGAACTGCAGCCGAGACAGACGCTAATCGACACCTTTTTGTCCGCCAATCTAGCTTCGGTTTCAGGCCAATCTTCTCACCTTGGAAGAGGCAGCAGCTAATACGGCGTGCTGTATAATAGTGGGACCGAAACGCCCGGCTTACAAGCGCGCTACAGTCAATTTTATAAAACGTGGTGTAATTCGCGACCGGTCGCGTAACGCCTCGCAAAGAGAGGCTCCTTTCAATAACCCCCGCGGTGAGCCTCGATTGTCATTGCATTTGGGATCGGTGCTCTATACCGTTATATATGCATATACGTGTAGCGGCATAGACGCGAGAATTGGTAAAGGGTGCGCGCTGCAGCCGAGTGTGCACGTGCACGCGGAAGTTGCGGTGCGTGCGGCGTTTGGGTGCAGATTTAGCCAGAGAAGGAAATTCGCTGATTGGAGTTGGGAGTGAGACGGGATTAAGGAATATTAGGTTTGGGTTTATCATCTTGGGCTGCAGGCGATTGAATGGAAGATTTTCTGATCGATTGGATTTCAAGTCGATCTATATGAAAATAGGCTGGAATTATTTTCGCAATTATTTGAACTTTGGGCATCGATTGTTATATTTTTGTATCGATGAATTATAGGGCCAAGTCCATAGTGAGATGAACTTTTTGAAAATTTAGAAATCGCCTACTGGTTGAGATTTATAAAGTATACAAATTATTTTTAATGGGTAATTTGCAGGTTTTTAATACCAGAGTTATATTTTTGAAGGCGGACAAAAAAAAATTGGATTTTAAAATTAGTGATATACCAATTCTAATGTCTTTTAATGTTCGTACATATGGGAATGTAAGTTAGACTTTTAGATAGGTTATATATGTATATAAGCGTTTTTAATTTGACCGTGATACATCGAATTAGCATCGATGATTTTTAGATACTACTATTATAATTCCAAGTAAATTTATATATGATGAATAATGCACGGTAACATTCCTATCGGCATAATCAACAAGCCGAATGAGTGTATTGCAGACGGTTTTGAATATTCTAGAAACGATAACATTTTCAAGACGATTCCTAGACAACGACTTGAATGGTGTCTGGCAATTCTTCCTAGTATCAGTGTAGATATATATATTTACTAGTATCTGTTTCATCAGTGATAAGGCCCGATTGAAAGTACACAAAAATAAACGGCTTATTCATGTTTATTTGGGATTTGCTTTTTCCAATGCAAATAAATAACGTGTTTGTATAATTACTACACAAAAATGTGAGGATAGGATGGAAGCGATGAATCTCGGCATTAGATTGCAATAACAATATGTTTAACCATTCTACATAGTTGGAAACGTTGTATATCGATAAACATATATTATTATCCGTAGTTTTAATTTTTATTCTATTAATATCCACTAATTTCTTAAATTTATGACTATGTTAAAGTCAACTATTATTATGATTTTAAAAGTATCCAATAAAGAATTCGATATGGATTTTTAAAAATTTTAAAGCTTTTGACGCTGTTGTTGATTAAAGAATTAATGAAAGAATGTAAAGTTTTACATTATAAAATCATATATATAAGATGCAAAATATATTGATTAATTGGTTCTCAGATTTCATATGTGCTACTAGTGTTTCGTGTATAATGTGGCCATTCGCATACAGATAAAATACATTATTATACCATTTATACACAGAGAAAAATTCCCAAGTTAAAATTACAACAGTACTTGGTAATCCAATCATAGACTGTCAAAAGCGGAAAAATTACAAAAGTCTAGTAAAAATTATTATAATTAATAGTAAAATTTTATAGGCACCTGTTAAATTTTTCCAGAAACTATTGTAATTTTACCACTTTTATCAATCTATGATTAGATTGCAAAATACTATTGTAATTTTTACATCTGAATTTCTCTCCGTGTACAAAATTAAGATTTGAGAAATTTTATACTTTTTAAACGTGGAATTATTTTGAAATCTTCTACTTATTGAATAAGTACAAATACTATAAATAAAAAATGAACGAAACGTATCAAGTTCATTTAAAAGTATATTTGTCAAGATTATTTTTTATTATTGTTTTGACTAGACTCAAAACCGCAGAAAAAATAACGTACACACCAGTTTTGAAGGTAAATTCACGGAATTTCGTATGATCGCCGCGTGTTATTGACACGATTATTTAATATTTATCGAGAAGAAATGTGACGCAGTCATATTATGCATGGTAATAAGTCATTTGTATTTTAATCGTCTGTGTTTAATATATAAATAAAAGTCTTAAGATCTTATAAATATTTATAAATAAATATCATTAATCAATTTACTAAAAGTTATTTATTAATGCAGCTTCGCGAGTAGTTCGAAGTATTTTAATAACTGCACAAATATTGTAATGAAACATTATTGCAAAATTCCATTATCTTTCTTTAGAATAGAAGTTCGTATTGGAATGCCATTAGAATGCTGATAAAAAAAAACATAATAAATTCATACCCTTTTTTGAAATTGAAAAACGTAATTTACAGAATTACATATATATCAAGAGTGAACCTATTGGATCCTTACACTTTTTGTAACTTCAATTATCCTTCTTCATAATATTTGCGCAGTTATTAAAATACTTCATATGCGCGTATATAAATAACTTATAACAAATGTTCAATGCTTTATAGGTATAAATATTTATACGATCTTAAGACTTTTATTTATAATATATTAATTCCAGATAATTAAAAGGCAAATGATTAGTAGCCATGCATATTATGACTGCGTCATAGTTTTTGTCAATAACGTAATCCGCGAGTATAGTATTTGTCAATTTTAAACTGTCTACATAACATATGACCTACATTTTAGTACATCTTTCAGTCAAATCATTTTTTGTACAAAAAGTCATCTCGAACTGCAATTCAAATCGAAATTAGCCAATCTCAAGTTGAAAACTCTCTATACAATCAAACGTCGCACATCGTCTTTCGTATCAAACGCAGCATATATAAACATATATATTGAAGGAGGTAAGCGCGGGCGTTGGGCGTTCTTATCAAAGTTCGTGAAAAGCGCGCGCCCGATCGCCGCCAACGATAATCCAGTCGTCGCGACAACAGCGCACGCGTCTTTGGCTGTTATTTATCGCATCAACATCATATACCCTATATATATGCGCGTGCAATGTCTTATGGCTCAACTCTTTCACCGTTCCGGCGCATTACTCATCGTTTTTCGCGTCTGTTTTCATTACGTTGCTCGATCGGCATGTCTTCGTTATAGCCGATACGTAAATGTACACGCTCGATTAGACTTCGTAATATTGTTGGAACATTGTGTCCTACATCGAGAGTAAAACTATGTAACGAAAGTTCAGGGAAAAAAATAGAAGGATGATCTATAACGATCGATATCCCAGACGAGCTGTATACTTGTGCGCTTATTGTGCGAGAAATTAGCTGCGCGCAAACTGCCAAATGACTCGTGATTACTGGGTTTTATGTTGGGCTGGTTGTTTTCTGTCTCGAAGTTGCGCAGACACCTAATGAGCTTGTTATTACCTTCTTTTGCATAATTTTTGGTCTGGAAATACTCTCACTCTACATCTTTTTATCTCTTGACGATCATTACAAGTGTGTCATTGAAAAAGACTGAAATTACGCGATGATCGCAAAACTTGTTTATTTACTTTTTTTTCCATTTTGTAATTTTCAATTGTGAGCTGCTTAAGTATTTGCATTAGTCATAAGTCTCTTTACCCAACTAAACTCGTCCAAAATGACACGGTGGTTTCCTAGATTTAATACCTGGGCGCAGGCGGGTTAACGCTTAACACTCACAGCCAATTAATAATCTTTATCGAATTGAAAATCTAAATAAGATTCATTTACTCACCTTTTAAATTTAGACAGCATTGGACAAAAACATATTAACTTATCAATAAATAACACACGAAACAGAGACGCACATTAACAATTGAAGCATAATCAAACAGATTTATGACGTGTATAATATATATATATATAAACTTCCTATCGCTCGGCGATAAATCATCATAATTCAAAGAAGATCGCAATCGACCAAAGGAAAGATCTCGATGCATGCAGTATATACACTTGGAACAATCAGATTATCGGACAGATGCGAGCGCGCGCACAACCGGCACTCTATATCGAAACAAATTTCTCGCCTGCGCGATCAAAGCCGATAATATACAGGTATATAAAAAGCCCCGCACCCAACAGTCCAATCGATCCGAAACAAAATATATACAACACAAACGTTTAGCAAATTTTCCGCGCGCGTTTTACCTATATTATGATGCAAAACTGGTTAGATATTACATTATGTCGATCGATAGCTTCTATATATATAAGACTCAGGGCCAATTCGTACGCTAATTAATCCTCTATATGCCGTTCCTCATCGATACATATATATATATATATAGATATAAAACCGACGCACTAGTTTAGGCGTAAAACGCGTCGCAAAGATCATTAGTATAATACCGACCGGAGGCTGAGATAAATCAATCGGAATGTCCTTATCTCACGCTCTGAGCTATACAAGCAAACAATCGGCTGGAATATAATACAAAACGAGCGTGGGATACACACAATATAATAGAATGAGAGAGAGAGAAAGATAGAGGATAATACTGACCACCTTGAATCTGGTGGGGAAGCGGAAGACAAATCTCGGGCTGTCCAAGGTGACGAGGAAGGGCGGCGCGAGGAGGTTCCTCATGCATCTCAAGACGATCAGGTCCCCGAGGATCGCGCACGTGTAGCAGGCGATGACCCTGGTAATGAAGAAAAGCCGTAACGGCCGCGATCACTAAATTGATCAAGTATATAGATTTTTTTTTTTTTTGGGTTGGGTTGCTGCAAGGGGTGTGTGTGCGCTCGGGTGTATCGGCCTTTATTGGCTAGTTTGATTGACCCACTTGCGTCCGCGGCTGATGAAGAATGTTGGCTTGGATGTTTAATGTGCAGGGAAATTACGGTAGATTGAGATCGCGAGTGGTCGAAGGCTGCGCTATATTATACCTTTACGTTGAAACTGTGATATTTATATACATATACTTTTAAATGAAGAAATGCATATATATACTCGTAGGCGAGAGAGTGATTTTTTTTTTAGAATTTAAGAAATGTCAATTTGAATCTTGTTTCGTTCGGAGTAGAAAATTAATTTTCGTAACATTTGTGATCGTTTGTAATAAACCGTTTTAATGCTAAATCAATCTGTAATATTTGCTCATCACCAATCATAAATTTAAATTATTAGCTTTTTGAATTAGACACGCGCATCATCGTGAATGTACAGTCGTTTGAAAATCGAAATTTGAACAGTGAAAATTAATCAAGTTCAATACAGAGTCAGGAGAAACCGATAAAATCTTCCTTTTGCGCGAAAAGTAAATATCAGCCGGCCTGACATACAATTCAATTGTAAAAAAAAGAAAGAAAAAATGAAGTCCCAACGGAAAAATTCATTACGAAACCAAATCTACACATCGCTTGGTAAAATTATCTTTTATCGGCGCCGCGACGAGAGAAATGCGCTTATTTAATACAAATTCAATAAGATGCGTCCGTGCGATGCTGCACATCGCAGGCGTGAACTGGATTTTCTAGGCTTCGGTCGTTGCACCTCTTATATACGCATGCCGAGTCGAAAAAATATTCACCGCGCGCGTCTCGTATTAAATGCGCGAGAAATTTCTATATTTGCGATAAGAGCTTTTGTGCTTCGTTCATGGAATCAAAAGTAGGTGAGTCTTGTATTATGACTCTTACCTCGTGCTATAGACCTGCGTAAGGATATATCATTTGGATTAGAAAATTATGAGAGTGAATTCTTTTATCTATAAGAAGATAATCCTTTTAAAGTATGATTTTTCATTGCTGACGAATGAAAAAAAGGTTTGAAATATCATCGTTCAGTAATAAAAAAATAATATATATAAATTGTTAAAATGGTTATTCGAGATATATTCTTTTGTCAGTAGATGAATGATACACTGCAAATTCTAAATAATCGAATTAAAAATTATCGAACGTTATAAATAAAAGTTATGAGCTTTAATAATACACTGAACAATGTCTATTATTGTACAGATTATGCAAAAGGTTGATTTTGCAGTTTGAAAGACTAAAATAAACTCGATCGTTTCTTAATATTTGCTCGACTAATAACGCGATAAAAGATAACGTTTATTTTTTTTTTTGTTATTCCTCGCGTGAAAATGCCACGTACGAGTCTTATCTAATTGAATACGATTCGCTACGTTCTAATCGGGAAACATATGTATTATTGAATATTTAAACACTTAAACTCTGGTTAAATCAATAAACTCTCCAAAAATGTTTGTTACAACCAATAAGTTGTTTTAAAATGCACTCGAATACACTCGAATCACAAGCATATATATATATCGAAAGGATATGATCCCAGAAAGATGTTTTACGCGATGGATTATTACCCAGCTTGCGCGCCAAACCAGTCGTTGAGGACGATCCAAGCGCCCCGCCAATGGCAGTTGCAGGCCAGACTGAAGACGTAAGTGTAGAAGGTGCGAACGAGGCGGCAGCCAATCCGAGCGCACAGACCCTTGCTCTTGGAGCGCGCGGCGAAGGTCTCGTGCAGGGGATACATCAGCACCGCGAACAGCAGGTGCAAGCTCATGCCTAGACCGAAGCATCGCCAGCCGGTGAATCTGAAAGATTGAGAGGTGCTATCCATGTATGATGTATTAAGGTGCCGTTGATGAGCTCAAATCGAGTTCTGGCCTTGCGGCTTTTCCTTTGGGATTTCACGAGATTGGGATAATTTTCATGACTGTATATAGGCTTTAGCAAGCTTACTTTATTTATGTAGCACTACACTTGAGGCTTCATTGATTTAATTTGTTTTTTATTTAATACAAAGGATAAGGTTTAATAAATATCATAATAAATAAAAAATGAGAATAGTCCGTTATTTATATTTCTGCGTGAGCAATACATCGTTGTTCTGCACAAGAACTAAACAAGTTTCAAATGTTTAAGGACGTTTGGCAGTAATTTCGAAAATGTCAAAAAATTCTGCAAATTTAATATGTTATTCGTAGCATAAGAAAACTATTCCATGATTTGTTTTTCCGATTTATTTACCGTTTCATTGTTGAACAATCAAGGAGAAATAAAAGAAATTTAACACGTACTCTTATGGAGCGCAAATGTTTTATACAAAAAATAGTCACTTATTTAATGTGCAAACCTAATATTAAAATTCTTATCCTCTAAATTAGACTTTTTTCTTTATTCTATAAAGGATATAGGTAAAAAATTTTAATTAACCATTTAATAAACCCTGCATATTTTTATTTACTCAAAAATTGCATGTACTCGGAAGTGAATAATGAATTCGGTTTTGAAATTGTACTTAAAAGTAAATGTAATATTGGTGCTAAAAAAAATAAAAAATCACCTTTATATATACGAAAAAATATTATGTAACTTACGTAATCTATATTCGTTCTTCAAAGAGAAATTCTATGGTTATTCAAATGAGATCAAAACCTTGTACCCATAACATTATAATATTCAATAGCGACTGGGGAATTTTGACGTACTTTTATCAAGCAAATACGCTTGTAGTGGTTTTTTTTTAACTTTACAAATAACACGTAAAAGCGCTAATTGGTCTAAAGTGGTCTATTTTCATGGTTTCTAAATCACACTTCTGAAATCTTTTTTAGAAAATATAAATTAGTGAAGTGAGAAATGGAATAAGCAAATATTCTTAATATAAAATACCTATCGATCTATTCTATTTAAAGACTTTTTGAGAACTATGTTAAGTTGCTAATAATTTTTAGGAATATCAAGTCATCGAATATTTGTACATGTATTATCTGAAGACTTACTTTTTAAGATCAAAGCTATGGGCCAGTTTTCAATTAAATAGTTGCTAAATTTCGTTACATTAAGGATTCATGATCACGATATTAATAAACATAAATAAAATAATTTTTATTCGATTATTAGTATTGATATTTATTTTAATTTTATAAACTTATTATTGATAAAATTCGACCAAACAAAAGTATTAAAATTTTTAGCTTTATCCTTTGAAATAGCTGGGATTTAAATACGTATTTATAATCTAAATAATTTATTGATTACTCGGGAACTTTGAGGAACTATACAAACTATACACATTCATGCAGAAGGAAATTATACTAACTGCTTTAGTCTAATAATAGAACGCGATATAATAACAGTGAAATAAAAATCACCCACCGATCGAAGACTATATTAAAACGTGTTTACGAATGAAAACATACAATAAAATAGATGAATCTACAGTAAGTAAATAACCGACAAAACCAAAGAACGAATACCGATCGATGATCATAGATGCTGCCACGCATACTGTTCCGCGTGTTTTAATTACTCGAAAAGCCCCCGTATAGAGTTCGCGCCACTCGTTGATATTAAGCGCCGAGCCGAGCCGCTAAAGATAACCAATAAATCATTATTATTGTGTCATTTTTCAGCTCGTAAAAATGTCTCGCCGCTGTGCGATTAAACCGTGCGATTCGATAAAATGGTAGATCGCCGTTTACTTTTTTAATGGACTCCATCGGGTCCAAATACACGTGATACGGCGAAATTTTACATCGAGTATTCGAATTTAATTTGATAATCCAATTAATAAAGAGACCAGTGGATTCGGGGTAAAAATTCTACAGATCGTCTTACATGTTTTCGTGAAAGTCCATCAGCACCCAAATTCCTCTCCAATGAGCGACGACCATTGGTCCGACAATTATAGTCGCGACCAAACAGTCCATGACATATATCGTGCGATTTCTCACCGAGCCGGTCTTCTTCGTCTCGTTTCGCTCGTCGATCGTCTCGTTTTCCTTCTCGTCTAATTGATTGTCTGGCTGAGTTTGATTTCTCGCGTTGGTCTATAGTTGTTGAAACACATTAAACTTACAGAGCTAGTTCCCGTATTTTGTTACTCGTCGCGCTTATCAGACGCATATAAAAAATAATTATACAAATTTCTTTGGTGTACACTTACGCATGTGTTGAGAGTCTGTCAGTTTTGTTTCAAATGTTAACAGTAACGATTAATTTTACAAAAATACAATTGATCGTTGTAACGATTATTGAGATGATGAAAAGTTAGACTTCCTCAAAAAATTCAAATATTGATTAACTAATTTTCAATAAAAAAATTGAATGGTACACAATGTATCATATATATTTACCGATATATTGATATTAATTTATCGTTCGAACCAAAAGTTTTATTTACTTTAAAAATGATGCTTTCGTTCTAAATCGAATAATACGCCCAAATGAATAGTGATCAACTAGCCTGGTTCGAGCTGGACTGAACTTTTTTTGGAACAATAACGATTTTCGTACTGCCATTGGAAAACTGCTTCGACACCATAGCCTCGCTTTCCTCGCTGCGAGCCTCCGATGTATCAATGGCTTTGTATTCACGATCATTATCACTCGCTATACTTGGCAGCTCTCCCTCGTTTTCCTTAGAACCGGAGACGTCGGTGTTACTCATTCGAACATTGGAATCACTGCACTCTTTGCTCGACGACGACGAGGCGCGACGATTTTTGAAACTCATTTTTGCATCCATCCGTTTATCTGTTACAATTCCATATACTTAGATTCTCTCTTCCTTTACAAATCATCCGATTACATGCTTTTGCTCATAACATCACATTTTAAGAGATTGCATTAATATTGCATTATACACGAAGCTTCTGTTGAAAAGTAAATTAATAAAATTCTTATTTTAAAAAATTCGATTTCCACTTTTATGGATTGCATCGAAGATAAGATTCCTGTGATTTCATTAAGAGGTGTACGCGTTAGAAAACATTAGTAAGAATAATCGTTGAGTAATACTTATCATCAATTTCAAATCACCTGCAGTAAATTATAAAAGCTAGTTTTTTCAATCGTATGCTAAGCTCAACCAACGCCAGCTTGAACTTCTCGTTTGAGATTTTATACAATCGCAACAAATATTTTATATAATTTAGTCTTTTCTCAATTAAATATTTGTGTAATAAATTCCACAGTCTTATACCATAAATAGGAAAGGAGGATCGATTCCCACATTTGGCGAAAATGAAATTGCAATGAGAAATTACGAAGCTTTTAATACATGAAAAAAACCTATAATTAAAAAAAATTGATCCCTTTAATTGCCGAAAAATGCTTTCAAAAGAGCCGATTCGATCGCACTCTATTTACTTAACACATGAAAGTAGAAACAGCAGAATACGGTAAAACACTGATTATCATTCAACCTTTTTTAAACGTATGTTTATCCTCAAACTAATGAGATAATTTTTTGTTTAATTCAATATTTCTCCACGTTTTAAGCAAATGATAATAAGCAATGGTCTTTAAACACTGAATTTCTCTTCTCAAACTTTAATCCATTTTCAAAACTTATACAAACATCGACATCGTCTTTTGAAAACATACAATATATCAATCTTGAACGAGCACAAGAATCACAGGAATCTCACTTCGAACAACCGAACAAAACCATCAACAAATGCAATCGGTCCGCAATAAAATCGCACTTTATATAAAAGTAATCTTACTTGGCGCGCGCGATATAAGCCACACACGCAGAGCTTGCGAGAATCAAGTGGTTCCGCGGCTAAGATCGTCGTGAGTCTGCAGACGCGACATGCCGATCGTATCACCGACCGAAGCGAAAGGAAGGAAAAATTAAAAAAAAAAAAAAGAAGAAGAAGAGGAACTGGAGTCAACTCGAGCGAATTCGAATCCTTCGGCGACTATAACATGACTTTTCCCATCGATATCGCGTGTCGCACTGCCTATATACATCGCGAGTGTCCTGTGCGCTCCCTGCAGATATACACAAGCGCGTAAGCCTCGGTGTGTGTGTGTGTGGATGGTATGTGTAGGCGTTAGTGAATTAAGGGACGGATGCGCAAGAGTGGTTATAAGTCTCGGATCGCAGGCAGGGAAAAAGTAAGAGAGCTTGCGCATATAGGGTGAGTGTATCAAGCTGGTTTTCGTAGGGGGACGAAGCAACAAGCTTTTCGGGGATTTATTTCAATTTCCAAGGGTTTGTTGTGACTATTGACACTGTTATGACGCGTAAAGTGTCAGTCTATCCGCTTTAACATTTAAATAGCTGAAAGTGCGACGAATATTTTAAGCTTTGGATTTTTGCTCGAGGTATTTTTAATATAGAAATTGATTATGCCTTCGTGTAAAATTTATTATACTTTCAGGATATCTTAATTTTCTTTCACTCTATTAGTACTTAGCTGAACGTGAACAATTGTATTCATATATGAATTTAAAAACATATAAAACTACATATCGACACGTGAAAGTATGTAAAACTAATCATTAATCCATTTCACATATGGATTAAGTAATACTTCATACAACCATCGATTGGGAGTCAAATCACTATTTCTTATCTGTTTATCCGAATGAACAAACAAAGACATGACATTTTCAATTTTTACTTAAAGAATAAAATTAACATTCCTACATTTTAAATTCTTATTCTATCTGTAACTGTCAGCTTAGATAATAGTTTGAACTGAGCGAACTTTCAAAGATTTCGGTTGTGCAGATGTTAATTATATAATTTTGAACGTTCGAGAATGTAAAATATTGGTTTTTAAAGAGAATGCACATCACGCGTATGGAAAGAGATCTAAAATTTAAACGTTATACTACTTATTTGGAAATATTGTCGGTTCTATCCAAGCAATAATCATTTGATTTAATATTTGTAATAAATTAATGCTAAAGCTTTTGTGTCTTCCCATATCTGGTTATTTCTACTTCATAATGCATTACTAAAATTGCACAATATATTTAGCGTCGAATAGATTAATTGAGATCTGATTGTCCACTACCCTGTTTTTTCTCACACTCCGAACCCTGTGAACAGCATAGTGGTAAGTATGCAATGTAATATTCACGAGGTCCGAGTAAAGACACAAAGTTTGATGTCTCATATACTTTGAGCAGTCGGACTATAGTTATCGACTTTCAATATTTTAACATTTTTCCAATCGAGTCCAATTCCGTGCACTTCTATAAAAGAGTTATGAAACTGTAATTGTCGATAACTCTGCTCCACCGGCTTCCCTTTAAAAAGAATTTAAATATTCAACGGATAACAGAACATATTATATTTAATTCTCAAACTGATATGTTCGAATATCAAAAGATATTTACTACCATTGCACAATTATTTCTCATGAATTTCTTCTAGAAAGGGTTATCTAACAGTTTAAAGACCGAAGCCTTATCTACGTTAAACACTACTTCAATGAACAACAACTTTCATTTGACACAATTTTCCTATTATCCATTACCATTACGGTGTACACAGTTAAAAAAAAACAAAGCTTTCTCCTTGAGAAAACCAAAGCGTATAATTTTTAGTTTAAATAAAGTGATTGTATATTAGCCGCAGACTTGTCGTTGTGTATTTCAATCAATTACTTGCTATCTGTGGCGCCATAAAGTTCAATAATCTGTATTTTCAACTGAACTTAACACTGTAATAAATTAACCAGGTTATTAAGGAAACAGCCACTCATTGCAATGATCCAGCTTATTTTAATCAATGCTTTAATACTTTTTTTACAATAATGCATTGCATTAATTGATTAATTGTATCGGTGAGCTTAAATCAACATTTTAACTTTGCTATATCTCTAATAGCTATAAAAACACAAATGTTTAGTGATAAACAACTTTTCTTAAACTTCTTCTCAACTTTTGTCAATTTCTTGAAGAAACACGGAATGAATCACTACATATTAAGTATCTTTTTCTTTATTTTTACACTTGGACTTATCAATTCGAAAACAAAATAAAAAAAACACTGTTATGTTCAGAAACGATTGTAATGAATCAATAACTAGACTTGATTTATGTCCATTAAAAATAGTTTTTACCTTGAATAAAATGCAGTAATGAAGCAACGTTATTAGTAATGATAAATTAGTTAAAGAAGTAGCTGTGCATGTACAAAATACTAACAAGTTATGCTAACTTAAATTATCATTTAATAATAAACAAAAAAGCACTGAAACATTGTACTAGCACTAAAATGAATCTACTTACATTCAAAGATCTTTTCACGATCAGCTAGTGTACCTTTCAATGAACTGACAGACATTGTAGTGCAGGAACGGCAGGAACATTGGTTTGGCATTGACAAATCCAACAACGCTGTTCCACATAAGCAATATTTACACAGTAATTTGGAAGCAGCTGGAAAAAACCGCACTTTCAATTCTAAGGTAATTCACACCCCAAAGAAGTTTTACTCAACTCGTAAGATTTCTTCACAATCTTTCGATTAGACCCATTACGGTAAAAGACAATGGAGAGGCAAGGATGAATAATGAGGAAGACACATTCGATGTACGATATAATATTTTATTATAATCATAAAATGCTCAACTGTTTGATACAATGCTCAAAATTTTAGGATAATACAGTATATTCAAAGCACAAAAATATTTCCAAAATTTGTTCATAACATTGGCATAATCGCAGAGAAAAACTAGACGTAGTAACTACATAGTTCTTTTAAGTACAGCTATATTAAGGTCTCACTGTACAGTCGCTGGACAATACTTAGTAATTCTTTTTTTTTCATCTTATTTATTTATTTATTTCAAGTGTTTTATTTATTTTTTGTTTACTTTTTTTTGCGTTACATCGACACGAACGGAAAGAATCTAACTGGAAAGTACTTTATTGATTTTGTTTAATAGGTGTATAATATAACATTGTTAACGTGTAATATATATATATAATATATATATAATATTGCTGATATGAAAAATCTTCCGCTTTTTCGATTCGCTGAGCCACTCGGAGCTCCTTTTTGTTAGTTTGTGCTTGTATCAAAGATATTCTGGCGTAGAAAAATTAGCTTCAGTGAGAATCGGTGCAGAGTCTATCCGTACGCTCGATGAACCGCCACCTCACAGAGTGACTTACTTATCGTTAAAACATTTTCCAACTTGCAATTGGGCATCCTCGAAACTTACTTTTTTTTTCCTTTTTGCTTGCTTCGTAAATGCACGCGGTTCAAGTTAACGCTCAAATGTATTCGCTTCAATTAAATGTAGAGTAATTAGTCGCCAAAGTATTTCAATTACATACGAATAACAAAGACAATATTCATCATAAAAATAGAATTATTTTATTTCAGATGCAAAAAAAGTTTAAGATCAAATGTAGTAAACATATGTATAGAAGAGATTAAACGGGACTAATGATTTGATTCATAACAACGGCTTGTAATATAATGCTTTTAATATAAATTGGGAGCGCAGTAGGAAGTTACTCACAGTTGGCATGTATATGTATATTATACACACTGCACAACGAGGACGCATAATCAAAATGATGTGCGCGCGAATTCGCATGTAATTTGGACTTGTCCGTGTGTTCGGGTTGCCCCCTTAGCGCCGTCACAGAATTAATTTTGCTTCGCGCTCCCCTAATTTAATTAAAACGCACTACTACTACTATCCTCAACGGATCTTCTTCGACCCTGCAGAATGGACTAATTCATTCTACGACTATATAAACAGAACAAATGGGGGGGGGGG
>UELV01155956.1:0-14251 GCA_900490015.1 Megastigmus stigmatizans
GTGTGTGTGTGTGTGTGTGTGTGTATGTGTGTGTTTGCTGAATTATGACTATTGCGCAGCTTTGACATTTGAGCAATACTCGCGCCGAGGGAGACAGAGACATAAGACTATTATTTCCTATTTCATTGGCCCATTGTGAAGGAAATCGTCTTGTTTGTTTAAGCTTAGACGACTGTACGCGGCCGCAACGTATATGTGTGAGTGTGCATATAACTGTCTTTTACTTATGGTTATGGGTTCGAAGCCGGGGCCTAGATGTCGATGTGGAAAAAGGTATGCGGACGAAACGCGCCGCGCGAGAGAGAAGAAAAATCGCTGAAAAATGATAATTACATATTTTGAAATGGTCTTTTTTCTTTTTTTCTTTTCTTCTTTTTTTTTAGATGCCGAGTGCGGCAGCTTCGGTAGAGGCTTTTTTTTTACGTGATTTTGCAACGACTTTGTCATTGATCATTTACTTTTTGTTAATATTTTTGATGGATCGAGTTACCTTTCTTTTTCTCTATAAATAAATTATTATTTGTCATTTACATGTTTGTAGAATGCAATTCTTGGGTAATATTATCAACTAACCTACTTTTTCACATTTTCCTGATAACTATATGAATTCTTTTCAATGATTAACTGTTTTTGAAATTATTCTTTTTGTTTCCTTGACGTAAATTCTTGATAAAATTTAAGACAATTGCAGCATGAATTCATAAAAATGTTTCTACTGCAACTTGATAAGAATCTTTGCTCCAGAGGAGTTGAAATTAAATCCTCTACGAAGAGATTTTCAGTTTACAGCTCAAACTTCATGGTTCTATATTCATTGAAAAAAGTATAAAGTTGCTTTTTATGTGTATAGTATAAATAACATTTTTTTATATAAACTTTTTGAAAAATAAATTAAATATGTTAGTTTTTTATAGAAAAGACAAGGCTAAGACTTTATAATTTATTAATTTTTCAACTATAAAAGCAAATAAAATTAATAGTAAAAGGTTTTCATTAATGTGTGTGCTATGACGTAACTTCCTTATATCTTATGAATTATGTTCTATTAAAATAAATCTTTTCTTTTATATTGTACTTATATTCATTGGAAGTAATAATGTGGAAAAATATTCAAGTTGTTTACTATTAATTTCTTTTATTTAAATATAAAAAATAAAGTAATAAATACATACTATAATAATACTTACATACAACTGAAAATTTCTGTTAAAATTTCGTAAATATATATTATGAATTTTTTTGGATCTTATAAGTGTTGATATAAAGTACATTTTATTTTACTATTAGATATTGAGGATTCTTTTGCACTGAAATCAGTGGTTACACTTTTTTATGTGTATACACGTAGCATATTTGTACCAGGTTTTTTACGGCTTCAATCTACGGGAATGCAAAAATTTACCTTTAAAGAATGTAAAATACCGTTTAAAAGATTAAGCGAGAAGTCTGCAATCTCTAAAAGTGATATCTTGATTTAACTTCCCTGTATTTGTAAAGTTACTATCTTTAAAACTTGTTAATCAATATAGCTATTCTTTAACAATTCGGTTCTGTTAATCTTGAAGCATATCTCCGTTTCGATAAATTTTCTACAAAAGAATAATCCTGAAATTTTTCAGATTATAAATAATATAAATTTCCTGATCAATATGAAATTAATTAAAATTGCATTTACGTAAAAGGATTTATTAAATGATGCAATTCATAAAACGAATGCACTTAAACGTTTTTCGTTATGGCATTAATATTCACTAATTGTAAGTACATTTTTATTAAAACTTAATTTAAAAAAAAAGGATGTCAAGCAATATTTCTCAGGAAATCAAATCATTTAATTTGTCGTAAATATTGAAGCGAAGTAACTTATCAAAAATTAAACACAAGATGATAAATAAAGTCAGAAAACCAAAGGCTAATAACTTCAATTGAAACAAATATATAAACATGAAGATAACACACATATCTCAGCAGATATATCTCTCAAAGAATACAATTTCCTTTTTTCATCATCCATAAGGTATATAATAGTAGAAGAACATAATTTTTTCCATCGATACTCATCTTCGGAACGGTTACAGGTGAATGTAATAAATATAATTTATACAATCGATGAAGGAAGAGACATAAAAATCATTACAAGCGAATAATGATGATAACGTGCGCTATGAAACGCAAAGGAATAGCAGCAGCCGATCGACACACAAATTTAATAAGGCGAGATCTCTCGCGGCACTAAAATTTTCACCATCTGCTCGCTACTTGGATTACAGAAACGAAAGTCATCGCCGTAAAATAATGCTATATTGGAAACCTACTTAAGCAAAGATAATAACACTTCCACAAGCCGCACTAGGTTGTTGAAATCAGGTTCTCCCACTCTCTCTCTCTCTCTCTCTCTCTCTTGCTGTTCGCGCGCGAATAAAGATCTTAACCTCGAAAAAAGGCTCTAAGGTAAGCGCCCAGAGAGTTGCCTTATATATGCTATAGAGCCAATGAGCAAACCGATCGGATTGTCATTCCGGACGAAATAAGATTTATTATCGGCTTTATCGCGATGTTATTAATTTTGCGATTCGCAACTTTACAAGGCTGAAATTACAAGCTGCATGGTACCTATTTCAATTTCCTTTTAATCAATTTACCGACAATATATGAATTGCAATACTTTTATATCTAAATTATAGTGACTTGATATTTATTACCGATACATACAATTATTCATCTACATATTATATATTTTTTATGGAAGCCAATTTTGAGAATATATAATTTTTAATTTAGAAAATAATTCTTGAATAATTCTTAGGGTTTAACATTTTAAAACGGAATTTCGTAAGAATTCATCAATTGAGCTCGTAAATAAATTAATTTCGCATTTTAACGTCGAGACCCAATTAACCGCTCAGCAGCAGCAGCAGCGCCGATCCACGCAACAACTAAACGATTCCATATTCACGCTCTCTTCCGAGTGTCATTCGTGTTATAAGTATACACAAGCCTGAATTCCACACTGGACTGGAAGGAAATTAAGCGTGTAACACATATACATAATTCACGGGAAATCCTACAGATATAGAAAATACACTAGGCAAATCCACTGTAGGCTGCGCGCGAACGAGTAAGAAAAAGAGGCATAACGCAAGCACACAGAAATGTGCTCTCGCGTACTCGCTCGGGCGACGGAAAGGAAAATCCAGTACGTTAAAGAGAGAGAGAGAGAGAAAAAGCACGGCTAGCGCGCACAACTCGCCTTGCTCGCAATGCATATAAGACGTCGACGAGAGAGGAATTCCATCGGTATATACTCGTGTGTGTGTGTGTGTGTCAGTCTGTCTCTATCACGATCGGTGTGTGGTTCACGGGCTAGGTTCCGAGTCCACTCGCGGCCACGGGCTAGGCTGCAGCGGCAGCAACAGCAGCAGCTAGAAAAAGCCGGCGACCGCGATTTTGCCGTCTCTCCCCGTATACCGTGTATATACAGCCGCGCGTGTAGTATAACACACGTGTGTGAGTGGCGGGAATTACAAAGGCAAAAACGTGGGCACGCGGACGACGAATGTAGGTATATATATCGAACTACACAGATCTGGTGTGCATGTAGAAAAGTCGTGGCGCGCTCTGCCCACACACGTATATGTATATACACGAGGCAGCTCGTGAGGCAGTTTTAAGTGACATTCGTATGGGGGGATACGTTAGTTGGTGAATGCCAGTGTATTACCACTCGACTCGATACTCCCGACCATATCGTATATATATAGATCTTTCTCCATTGCTGCGTTTCTTTCTCGAATCGTTTATACGGCGAATATCGCTGCTGTTTCCCACCGGCGCCGATGCTCTTCTTCTTTAATCTAAAACGGCTGCAGCGAGGATATGTTCATGCCATTTTGATTTACTCGGTGTTTTGCTTTGCTCCTCATGCGGTTTTTGTCGATGGGGGCGACTGCATCGCCTGCGCATGTTTTCGACTGTTATACTTAATTAGATCGATATAATACCGGGGCCATTATTTATTACCCGATACGGATAGTTCGATTTTATTACCCTTGCGCGGCTGTCGGTTTATTCAGAGAATAAACTGGTTTTTCGACTGTTGCTTCGATAAATCAATGCGGTATTAACTGATTCGCTTGATCAAACAGTCTTATATTTAATTTGATGCTGGAATTCAACGAGTGATAGGTATTCTTTTTTGACCGTGCTGCGAGCAATGGTAATAACTGGTCTTTTAAAAATACGAACGAGCAAAGTGAATTCGGTTAGAAATTATATATATGATATTTTATATATTTCAATGATTTTAAACGCAATTAATCGTTTTATTCCAATTATATTATATTAATTTCTGGACTTCGGTCGGTCAAATTTGCCAAATGTCCATCCGAAACCATACAGGAACGAGTTTCGTATCATCGAGTTTTTCAATCGCCACAATAATTAATTAAATAAATAAATTCTTCCAACATTCAACGCATTAACTGAAGCTATCCGAGAGATTTGCTATAGCGTTAGCAATGGGAACTCGATGACTATGTAAGAAGATACCAGATACCATTCAGTGTACACGGGACGAGTGAGAGAGAGAGAGAGAGAGAGAGAGAGAGAGAGAGAGCGTATATATGGAACAGGTTTGGCGTACAACAGAGGGAGAAACCCTTTCGAGTTTGCGTAGACGCCCAAATCTGATGGATATCATTTGTGCAGCTTGAAACGATATGAGAGATAGTCCCCACCTTGAAGCATTTGCATTTCAAAGAATGACTCCCTCCTTAGAATTTGATTCGTCGAAGCCGCCATGTTATATACGTTTGCTTTTTTCTATCCGGTTTCTACCGGTAATATATATATACATACATTCATATGGCGTCTTGGGATCTCTTTCCCACCATTGCTGTTCGTATACGGCGGCCGCCATATTAGCTAACTCATTTTTCTCGCTCGCTCCGCACGCGGTCTCATTAAGAATTCACGCGAGTCTTGATGGAGATAAGGAGATTTTCGAAAAATCGCGGAATTACCCTTAGAACGTTGGAAGCACGAATGCGATCGAAGCTAAATTCCTTCGCGGCGGATTTGTTATATCTATATTCGTATTACTTTTTAGTACATTTGAAAATGTTCGAATATAGGGACGAGTATTATCGAACACCGCATATATGAATTTCCTGCACCTCAGCGGAAAATTGGACTAGTTTATATAATTCATTTACTTGAAAAATGAATCTTTTAAGGGAAATATGAAAAATTAATGGTTCGCTTCGCTTCCATAAACTTTAAAATAGAGGAATGCGAGACTTCTTTAAATTTTTATCCGTATACCAAGCTTACCATATCTAAATTTATCATGATGAACGTATGGTTATATCGGTTATTTTTATAAAATAATCAGTGAAAATCACGCAAAAACATAAATCAAGATACGATGGCCGGTTGGCTGAAAATACGCTCCGAAAACGATATTCTATAGGAAATTTTCATCGAAACTTATATGTTTGTTTTAATATATCTGAAAATGCGACCTACTTTCATTTAAATGCGGTATATAGGTGTGTCGAAACAGCATATTCTCGAATGTGATATCTCTCATTGGGAACGGAACCCCATTGTTATTTAATCGATAAACACCCATGCGAAATTGACATGCCGCAGTCGTAAGATCTATAATCTCCAAAAATACAATTCGTTAGTCACATGTTATAGAGATAATAAATTGTTATGCTTTATTGGAAGCGAGGCATCTTTTTATTTTCACTTTTATTTATTACGCCAAAAGGAAAAATATAAATATAATTATACTGTTCTCCATTAATTTTTCTGCATCGTTTGTTCATAGCGTATCTATCAATAGCTAATACGTAAGTAACATATATCAATTCACGTTGCTCTTTATTTTTGAAACCAATTTATAATTCGATTCTAACACATTTATATACGGATCTAATCAAATCACGGACAAGTCAAATATCAAATTTATTTTCATCTATACAGAATTTATATCGTATAACAAACAAAATTGCAGTGCGGCAATGCAGTAGTTTGTTAATGCAGCCGGCGTATCGCTGTCAAATATTATTCATTAAAACACGATTTTTCGTTGATCGTACAGAATCATATTAAACGTTAAAGATACTCGTTTCAACAAACGCTCGTCATTACCATTATATTCACGATATTCTCTCTAACCACACCATATACCCATGATTATACAGTCAATAAAATAAACGGATCTAAATTGAAACGCGTCTAGCGTAATAGACCAAGCGGTTAAATCAGCTTATATTAAAAGCTATACGGAAAAAAAAGGCAGAAATGAAGAAAGAGTTTTCTATGCTGCTGCGGCTCAAGCAACGCTCTCCTGCCCACACACGTTTGCCTATTCAGAAAACACAATACATACCTCTGCATACACACATGCATATAGAGAGAGAGACTTGGGCGATCGTTTGACCAAATTCATTCTCCAACCAAGTAAAAGTACACCGGCTATATACAAATTAATCTATCCATCGATCTATATTTATCTCTTACGGACGTGTGCGCATTTATACGTGTGCTGCGGTATTATATAGGCGAGAGAGCGAGAGAGAGAGAGAGAGAGCTGGGACAGAATCTCGCGGTACAAACGCACCCTTGCGCGGCCCCACGACTATATAGACGCTGCTGCTGCTGCTGCTGCTTAGTGCAGTTGGCCTTGCAACGTGAAAGGCACACGGAAACCGCGCGCGCGCGCGCGTCCATCTTGTTACGTAACCTCCGAGTTTTCGCGAGAGATCTTGGTGTGTATATGTGTGCTCGCGGCAGCCGAGACTCTTATGTCCGAGTCGCTCCGCACATGCTGTGGCTGCAGTCCGAGGATGTATTATTAAAAAGCCGAGAGACCTGATGGAGAGAGATTTTAGGACTTTTAATGGGGCCGATGCTGCTGCTGCACAAAGTCTAACTTTTCGTTTTTTCTTTTTTTCTCAACTGCTCGACTGCACGGCTCATTGCGACATTTTCGAATACCGTGTGATTTTTCTATATATTCCAGCATACGTTGTGAATGAATATTGCTCGTGTGCAATATATAATTAGAATATACAATACCTTTTTTTACTCGAATACAATGATAGGTTTAGGTTCTGGGCAACTTTGGTTTTGCGGAGGAAAAAGTCGACGATGAATGAGCTGCCTTCTCACGCCTCGGCTTATAAATACTATTTAAAGGAAATGCTGGCAATTTCTGTATACGCTTTATTGTTGTATTCTGACAATTATATTTGTTATTACCGTTTCGATGTGACTCATGTGCTCGGTATACTTGCACTCACACTTTTAGAGTAACTTTGATGCATTTATTTTTCAATGAAATGCGCACGGCGACCTTCGTTTTAGAAATGAATCGTCTAAGATGCTTATAGAGCCGAAGCACGTGTTTTATTATTCGATGGATAATCGTACTTGTTTCTGCAATTGCAGAGTAATGATTTTGGTAATGTGCAAAGTAGAAGTGGTTCGATATTAAGCCGGTATCCGAAATTGAACTGGAAATACTTGACTACGTAAGAAAATTAATTGTGTGGTAAAAATTATTATTGGCGTTATGGACGAGATACCAGTACTGACCTTATATTATTAAAAAGTTTTAATATTCGCATTTTAAAATCAATTTAAGAAGAATAATTTTGACAATGCTTCTCATAATATTTGATTTACTCTTCGTTATAGGCTCGGCGAGGAAAAACAACTTCTAAAGATGCCAATTTCACGTTTTATTGCTTGTTTTTCGAAGCGGAATGACCTTCGTTTTAGAAATGAAGCGCTAGACTTTTTATTTAGTGCCATTAGATAATCTAAAAATTCTTACGAAACTCTTGCAAAACACGGATTCTGATTAGAAAAAAAAAGAAAAAAACTTATTGCTCGCGTCTTCATTTTCATTCAATTGCGCAATGATATTTTCCTAAAATTTTGTAGGAAAATTTCGATATATTATAATTGTTATGCATGACCAAAATAAAATTATCCGTCGGATCTGTTTACGATTGTTGATGATGCGGTTGTTTGCATAAAAAACATGATTTTTAGTCATGAGCTTATTATTACATCATTGAATTTAATTATTTTCACATGTTGTTGTATTTTAGAATTAAAAACTTGCTGAAAACATTAATTGAAGATTAGCGTTTATATCTACTAAGCTAAAAATATTTCTCTTTAATTTGCTAAAGACGTCGTTAAAGATTTTTATTATACTAATAATGGTGGAGGTATTATAAAATTAAGTACTGAAACATTCACATCCGTCACGAAATGTTACAAAGAAACTATTACTGGTCAAGCGAACGCAAAAATTTTATAAAGATATTTATAGCGATAGAAATGCAACTATACTTGAACTAATTTAACAGTTTTTAATTTTTTATACTCGCCTCACAGCTATTTTGATACTTGAAATAGCTGAGCCTGAACTAACCTTGCTACACCTGACGTAGGAGAAAAAAATTTAATGTTTTCTTTCCAAGTAATCTATTTTTCAAGATTGAAGGTTTCGATCGCGTACGAAGAATGAATTACTATATTGCAACAAGTGATTATAACTACTAGTCACGCGGATGCTGAGGAATGCAAGAATTAATTTCCTCGGTAAGGCCATTTTCTGAGTGATTTGAAAATTTTCAACTGCCTATGTTTTTTTTTTCTGATGTCATTGTACAATTCGCGGTTTAATATTCGATCTCATTTTCCCAACAGTTCACTTCTCGAAATTACGTCAAAGCATTTGCTGTCCTGTTTGTGTGTAATCTTGTGTTAAGTTTCCACACATATTAGCCATTTCCTTTGTATCAATTAAGAATAAAAAAAAACATTTTTCGTATGAAATTATGTGCATAACATTAGTGATAAATTTAATTAGTCTCTCGGTCTTTATAGTCGCTTTTAATTATAAACCATTGATAAATTATAGCTAGAACATTCATATAGTCCTTTGATTCAAAGTATTTTATAAAGTTGTAAACAATCATTTAAAATACAAAAATTTGTTTTGTGTACATTCTTAGAGGACAGTTAATATTTATATTTTATCATATCATTATTAAATGAATAGGCGCCAGTTGGAATTCATGTGTAATATTCACTTTATGTTTGTGCTAATAGAGCGCTCAAAGATAACGTCATTATGAAAATGCAAACTTTGAATTAATGAATTAATAATACTTAACAGGAACCAAAAGAATTTTTATTCATAAAAAATCTTATAAATTTTTCACGAGTCAAATAAAGGATAGAAAATCTAAAGTGTGTATTTCAAGAACTTTTATTTATATTTTGACAGATAGTATCTATTTCTGTATAGTTTCTTGTATAATAAATTTTAAAATATACTATCTTTTAATAAGATGTCATTAGATTAGAAGCATGAAAATTATATTATTTTTATTTTTATGATTTTGCAGGAGAATGATCATGGACTTTGTGCACTCCTTCCAAGCATTATAACAAGTAAGTAAGGTTATTTATTAATATCATATATATATATAAATAATTATGCATTAATAAATTAATGTTTATTTATACTGCAAATAATTACTTTTCTCGGTTTTTTATTTTATATATGAAAACGCAATTATGGTCGCATGTAGAGTACAGAAGTTTACATAAAAGAGTGATGATATAGTAATTGAAAATTCATTTTCAGAAAGAGAGCATCGATTTATTTGCAGTTCTTTTGAAAACTTTTTTTTTATGTACGAATTCGAAAGCATGCACAATACCGCTAAATTGCATTATATAGATACGATTGCATTTTAGATTACGATAGTTTGTCAACAAAAGAAAACGAAGCCCCAGAAGGAAAAAAAGCACAAAAGCTTCCCAGAAATCATTTATCGACGCGGCACGCAGAGAGAAGAAAGCGAGTTAGAGAGAGAGGGGACAGGGGGAGAGAGAAAAAGCTAGAAAATCGGTGTAGGAGCTGCAGAGTCGCGGTTTATCGGTTCGGCGCGTCCAATCTCAAAGTGCGAGAGGGCGGCCTTTTTACGCGATAACAGCCGTTCGCCGCCACGGAATGCATATAGATCGCCATATGCTCGCCTGCACCGATGAGGAAGAGAGAGAGAGTATCGAATAACGCGCCATCCTCCAATTGGCTGTTCTCGGCTTGACTGTGCGGCGGCCCGTGTTCTGTTTTTTCGTTGCCCCCCTCGTTCATTTCATCGGCTTTTCCTCTGTATATGTATATATACGAAGGTTATGCCTGCATATACGCACACGCGAATCGTGAAGCTTATCGATGTGTCTTTCGACTCGCGGCTTTTTCCCGCGGGCCATTTTTCCCGCGATTTCAAGTGTACGTGTGCGTGTCCTTCGCGCGCGGCGATAAAAATCGGAATAGCAGCTCGCGCGATAAGCTCGGAGAGCTCCGCTGCCGTCGAAAACTTAGGCGCGCGCAAACGAGAGGCTCTCTCCGAAGAGCGACGCGCCAACTATAGGAACGAAATATCGCATGACGCGCAAGCTGCCGAGCCGTTTATTATTGCCGCGATGAATCAAGCATTTTTGCCGCGGAAAGGATGCGAGTGGCGCGGCATTGGCTTTTTGTTGCCGGGTACGGGTTTTCTCTTCGTCTTTTGTTTGCCTCTGCTGATGCACGTGTGTCGTGCGCGTTGTATTTGCGACAGAGAGAGGGAGAGAGCGCGACTTTCGTGGATTTTAATTTCGGCTTCGAAGGTGGATTTATAGGCCAGCCGAAGGATGGATTTTTATTGCTGGAGGTGGGACGGATTTGCACGCTGCGCGTATCAGTTTCCTTGCGTCGTTGGCTGATTGCGCGCCGGTCTGCTTTATGGAGGCGAATTATTGAAACGTGCTTTATGGCCCTGTTAGTGTTGATAACTGTTAAAAAAAATTCCATTTTTGTGGCAAACAATATATATGATTGCCCTTCGAGGTATGGATTCTGTTCTTGCCAGCTTTAGAAGTAATTTTATATATATATATATATATAAAGGATTTAAATGCGGTGATGTCAAATGTACCGCGCCTTCTTGGATATCAAATTTTCATAGAATTAAAGTACTATTGTCAAAGAATTACGGTGTAGGAAATATATATACTTAAAATGCAATTCTTTACTTTACATTAATAGACTGTATATTTTAGTGCAGCGTCTGTGTGCAGTGTTAGCAACTAATTTTATACAATTCTAAATTTTCAGCTAAACTTCGTTATTATTTTTATTACGTTTTGCTTTTACTTATAATAGGTCAAAGTCAAATCACGATAGTTTCAATTCTTTAAGTTGGATTTACAAAACATTTCATCGCGATAGAAAATATTACTCAAGTTATAATGAATTCTTCACCTATACATATAATATAATCCTATACATATAATTCTTCACCTATGTATAAGTTTAAAATATGTTCTCGGACCTACGCTAATACTTGTTAGTATATATACCAGTCTACTAATCATTTATAGTTAAATTAAACTATCGAAACGTCAATTCCGCCGTGCTTATTACTTATATTTTACCGTAAAGAAAGATTTTTATTCGATAAAACGATAACGCGTCCAATCTATCGTGCACTTTTCGCGTCGCGGCCATGGTGGAGATACGCGCGCGCAGTATCTCGATTCGGAGAATAAATATTTTCGATTTTTCCTCTTTTTCTCGACTCTCTCTCTCTCTCTCTCTCTCTCTCTCTCTCTCTCTGCAGTTTTTTCCTCCTTTGTTCAACTCGCTCTCTCTTTCTCTCTCCCTCGAGCGCGTCTTCTCCTTTTTTTCATGTTTTCTTTGTCTTCCATTTATTCATCTGTCACGGATCTTTCTTTATCTTCATTTCTTCCCATTCTCCCTCTACAGACTCGCTTGACTCTCTCCACGACTATTTTTGTCGCTTTTCTCCTGCGCCCGGTATACATACGCAGCGGCGGCGACGCGTAGTTTTTTTTGCCCGGCGCTTGACACGTAAAAGACGAGGATGCATCCGACAATCGAAGTCGCGTCGCGGCGCGCGCGGGGCTATATATCGACTCGACTTGGCCAAGCTTTATGACGAGAGGTCAAGCGCACTTTGTAGTTCGATTGTGTGTGTGTGTGTACTTTGCGAGCACAACTCCAAGTAGAAAAAATTAGTGCTGCTGCTGCTGCTGGTGAAAATTTCCCGTCCAAATCTTTGATTCTATAATTGAAGTTTCAAGTGCAGTTTACCCGTATTACGCAATTTATTTTAAAAATTTCATATTGCGCACAAAAATTTGGTATTCATTTATTTAAAAAGACCAAAATAAATCTCACTCATTGGATTTTTGCACTGCGCTATTTTGAAAGACTTTATAATCGTATACAAACAATTGTATAATTTGCTCAATCGTTAATCTTCTCGCAATAAATTGTGTGTGCAATGTTTTGCGCGCGTCTTTCGCTGCCACACATTACATGCACACGTGCAAGCAAATGCAAGATTTTCACCGTGAGCGCATTAACGTTATAGCCGATATAAATTGCTGCAATTTCGATAAACCCGTTATCGCTCGCAAAGTGTGGACCTTGTTTTCAGCAAATACACGAATTTTTAAGCGTTTTTCATAGCTTCGTGCGCGCGCACGCGATTGACAAGCGCGTGACTATACGTATATACGTATTTCAAGTGTCAAATTCATTTCAAATTAGAAGCTACATACATATACGGAAAACCCGCGCGTTGCGAGCTACAAAATTTAAAATTTCGCGCTTATCTATCTCGCTGATATAAGGAAATGACTGTGCACTCTGAATTTTTTTTTATGGATTCGCGGTGTGTGTAAAAACAGTCAAAAGATACAGATCTTGTTCGCTCGGGCGAAATAATAAGTATAATAATAATAATATTGGAAGAAAAATCGCAGAACTGCTAGAAGTGCATTAATAAAATCAACGTGTGGAAATTATGTGAAGATAAAGCATTTTAGTAATTAATCCGGATGTTTATTGACTATAATGATTATCATTAATATTGCCGACATGAGTAATTTTATAAATGAAATTTATTGTAATGTTAATATTTTATTTGTCGTATAAGTTCAGTATATAAAGGCCATAAGAACCAGCTCGCATACTTTTAATAAACGTTAATTAATTATTGATTGTCATCAATTACTTTTATATTTTGCTACTAATTTTATTACTTACTACAAATAATTGTTATAATATGATATAGCAACTATTTTCAAGATTGCTTAAATTGTGACCATTTTCCTTTATATTCCAAAGTAAATTTGATCTTTCTCAGTGACACATTAACTACACTAATCTACTTTTTACAAATCAAGTATTTTTTAAATAAAGTATAGAAAACTTTTGTAATAGTTATCCTTAACAACCAATAAAATGTTTGCGTGTATGAATTGAAGATATACTCTATTTTTCAGCATGAAGAAAGATCATTATACATAAAATCATGATCATTATATATCAAGATCATTATACATAAAATCATTCCTATTTTTTTTTTTTTTTTTTTTAAATAAAAGGACTTAATTTTAATATAAAGCTTTGCCTTTGGTCGATACTCTATAATTACCGCATTCTAACTGCCTGAAAAAAAAAGAAATAAAAGGATACCGGCCGCATCATTTTTCAGACGATACACGGCGCACACTCCGCGCACCCTGAAATCAATACACACTTTTCATCAAAATCATCATGAAAATGTATATCTCCTCAACGAGCCAACTTCAAAAGGCCCTCTATACACTGATTCATATACTTTTTCCTTTTTTTTTTTTTTGCACAATTCACGATACATCCATCTCCATCATCCAAGAGCGATGCGTCCAATGCGATATACTGCTCGCCTCCAGTGAAACGAAAAATATGAATTATTTTTCAGAAACAACGCACACAATGCGCTCGAACAAAGGCGAATCATCAAAAGGGAAGAATCAAAAAAAGAGTGAGTAAGTGAGTGAGGCAGGGACGAGAGAGAGAGAGAGAGAGAGAGAGAGAGAGAGAGAAGAGGAAGAGTCACGAATATAAAACATTGCGCGCGCAGATGATTGACTTCTCCAATTCAAGCAGCAGCAGCCTCGTATCTCTGCGTGGCGTGCATTTTGTCATTTCCGGTCCCGCGCGGTGCTGGTCTCCAAACAATGACTCTCTCTCCTCCTCCTCTCGCCCCAGCGTCATTCCCATCGCACGCATTAAAAATCACTGACAAAAAAAAAAGAAGCGAGACCGACCCACGGCGCGCATTTTTCCTATATATATATATATATATACATA
>UELV01155958.1:0-10083 GCA_900490015.1 Megastigmus stigmatizans
GCGCTGTATATCTTATTAGCTTTTTCTAAACCAAGAATTTATTTTTATTTTTTATTAAATAAAAAATTATCAATATTCAATTTTTAACTGCGGAGCACTTTCCATTGGCCACGGAGCACTTTTTTGACACTCGAATCATGTTAAAAAAGTCCTTATTTTAAGAGATATGGGCATTTAAAGATTCGAATTTTACCGATTTTTTTTTTGCAAAATAGAAAACGGAGCACTTTATAAAAATGATACAGATCGACGGAGCACTTTAAGATCTATCGATGAGTATTTTTTTTTTTTTCATATTCTTAAATCTGCAGGCTGGGGTGTACTCAATATAGGAGAGCGGCGCGCCGCCTTAAGCTTCGTTTGCATTGACTCATACTTGCCAGCGGCGCGCGGCCGCGCGCCTTGATTTATGAAGCTTGTAAAATCGCACTTGACAAAAGGCGCATGCGCATTATGACATACACATTTTTAAATTGTACGATTGACATTGTCTTGCCGGTTGCGATTTGTTGTCAGTCACTTACGGGTATTCTACCGATTATAAGTTCCCTTTCTGTAATTGTTCTTTTTTTTTTTTACTCTAATTCAAGGTTTAATTTTGTGCATTTTGACCGCAACGGTTAATCTGGAATCATGAACGATTTTCAAAATATTGGAGTTTTTCTACAGTTGGCGGCGATGATCATACTTTTACTGAAAATAGTATTAACACTTGACTGCACTGGTGAGTTTATTATTAAAAATAGAAACAAACAATAAGCATAAATAAATATTTTAATAATCTACATTGTTTTAAGACGATTACTATAAGCTATGAAATTTTGTTTTTAATGCACATACAGATTATTCTGTGTAGCTGTAAAATAAAAAAATGTAATTTTATAAATAAATACATTTTTGGGGTTTCCGTTTTTACTGTTAGCCTTAAAAATGTTAATTTTTATTATTGGAAATGCAATATAAAAACCATAGTTTACGATAAATACGATTTTTTCAGTGACCAAATAGGATTTGATAATAAATTTAGTTAATGATAATGTTATGAAACTTTTTATAATTTCTTGAGATTGAAATATTTATTAATAAGAATTCTTAAAGACGATAAGCCTATTGTTTGTTACGGTATGACGAGATTAGATACTGCTGATTTTAATCTTTTGTCAAGAATTAATCTGATTTAATCTTCATGAATATCTGTTAAAATTATTCCACCGAAATAAAAGGAAGGTTGTCTGGAAAAGAAGTGATTTCATCGTAAACTTTATACATTATATGTAAATTACGAATATTTGATTTATTTATAAAATTTATTCTGCAATAATACAATAATGAAATAATATTAATTGTTAAATAGATCAAAATAGTAAACTTGATTAAACATTTATTCGGAACAGTTAAAATTTTGAAACGTTTGCTTCTATCTCTAATATAGAGCTGCTATCTTCTGCGTAATCATAAACGTCTTTGGTTAAGTATTATGTCAATGGACCATAAATCATGCTCATGTCTTCATGAAAATACTAGAAATCATATGTAGAAGAGCGAATATTTGGGATAATAATTGAAAATGCACAATGCTCGTTAAAGTTAATAAATTCGTGACAAATTTACGTTATAAATATATAGTCATTAAGAGTTTTTTTTCAGTTATTTTCAGACTCTGTTTGAATAAGCAATGTATTATCAATGTATAAAAATAATTATGAAGGTCTATATTAAGATGCAGTAATGTCACCGGCCGCTCTTTAATTGCAAATTTGTACACACAAAACGATTATGATACATATATATTTGTAATGACCATTATCAAGTTTTTATGTAGGTAATAATATTTGGTACACCCGTTGTGCATGTTAATAGTATTATATTATTTTCTTTCAAATTTAAAAATGTAGTGTTCGCTGGATGTTTGAGCGTTGTCATTTCACTACATTTATTAATAACTTTATTTTTAATGTTATCATTTTGATCAAAGCTTTTGATAATTTATCGAACGATTTGTTTTTTTTTCTATTAGGTATCAGTGGTAGAGCTCAGTTACTATGTGCCTTAGTTTTCACGACAAGATTTCTGGATCTACCGTACGAGTTCAGTGTTTCGTTACCATCTTTTATCATGAAGATTATTTACCTCCTTGTTGCATATCTTACAGTGGCATGCATATTTATCGTTTGTAGGAAAACTTACGAATGCGAGCACGATACTTTTAGGTAAATATCAATTTTCCTCCCTGCTTTACTTTCCATAAATTTTCAGTAATAATTATTACTGAAAATTTAAACAATACGCAGCTATACATCTTATCAGAAGAATATGTTTAGTACGAAATTTAAAGTGGCTGCGACATTATTTTTCAGAATTGAATTTTTAATAGGTGCGTGTACGGTGATGGCCCTATTGTCCACCTACAAGAAATGGGAGATCATATGCATACTCTGGTACTTCAGCCTGTATTTGGAGACTTTTTCTATCCTGCCGCAGATTCACGTTACCGCGAGGGCAAAGTACGTCGGCAGTTCCATGATCTTTTACATCGGTTTGCTCGCCTGCTACCGAGCCTTCTACATCGTCCACTGGATCTACCTATTTTTGACGGAGCATCGAATCGATAATTATTTTATCGCCGTAGGTGGAACCGTACAGTTCGCCATCTACTGCGTCTACTTCATCTGGATGGTACCGATTTTCAAAGCCCAGTACGTTAATCTCAGTAACGTCGAGAGCCAATCGGATATATTGGGAGTTGTGTCTGTGCAGGTGAATGGACTCGACGATAATTTGAAAAAGAACGAATATCTGATGAGCGATTGATTCTTTGATTTCGGGGCCAAGTGGACGCGAGGGAACTCGTGTCGCGATATATATATATATATAAAGTGGGTGAATGTTCGAAATGTTCGACCAAAAGAAAAGCGCGAGAAAAGTCATGGATGGGAGTGGCATTGATATATTTTAATAACTGCTTCTAATCCAGTTATGCTTGTACAGACGCCTGCAAGTTTTACTCGAGCTTGTATATATATTCCAGTGCTTTGTATAACTTTGTAAGCTCTCCCCAATGGGATTTTGCAGCACGTTTTGGAATCTTCTAAATATTTACTTTTTTTTATGGTACCTAGTTCTTAAAAATCCGACTGTTATTGCAAGCGGGTCTCGAGATTATATCAACCGTTAGTGAGAGTAGACACACCTATCGACGAAGCTTGCTTAACCGCATAAACCGTATAACTTAAATATCCAGCGAATGGAGTGTATTTTAGTATTAAGAAAGCGCAAAATATGGGCAGAAATTTTACATGTTTTCAATCAGTAGAATTTCAAATTACTTAGTCTCTAAAAAGTTTCCTCTTTAGGGAAGCAGATTATACGTATAAATACATAAATATTTACTTTCTTCCTCAGAGAAGAAGTTTTTGAAGTCCGTAACGAATATCACATTGATTGTTCAATAGCTCGTTAATTGAAACAAATAAATTACAACATTTACGTAGCTAGTCATACTCGAGATGTTTCAATTTCATAAAAAAAAAAATCATCGCAATATTAGTTATTAATAAAACATATACATTGTACGAATTTATAATATAAAGCAGCGAAAAGTTGTAATAAAAATGATAAAATATTAAATTAAATAAGAATAGACAAAGCATTTAATCGAGACAAGAGACGTCATCGGAAAATGAATTCCACCTTATAGGGACGGTAAATAGCATATGTTACTGCATACGCTCCAATCAACGATTCTACGTCGATTTTTATTAACAATAATGAATTTGAGAGCTCACATTGATAACTATGCAACTTCTTACGTACAAAGTAGAATTTAATGTTGACACATTCAAGCTAACCGTTTGAGCAATGATGCTTTTATAAAAAGCTCTTTATAAACTATAAGAATATCCAAAATGAATTGGTATGTAAAAAAAATAAAAATAACGTACCTATAAACAATTTTTTACAAGTGTGCTTCTTTAAAAATTTTTATGGTCTATTAAACCAATTTCTGTGGATATCTTATTAGTATCCATCTATAGATTATAAGAAATTTTGTTAAGCTTTAATTTGTTTATCATTTTTTCATTAGTCAAAATCAATATAGTATTTCAAATTATTAGGACATTTTGGAAAAGTATAAACAAAAAAAGAATACAGTGTGGTATTCCGATAAATTCTTACTTAGAATTTCGGTTTGATACAGTTAACAAATGTTAGGCAATAATTTTTTAGCAGCAAGCCCGTACACGTATTAATGTTTAATTTTTATTTGTTGATTATGTATAACATAGGTATCCATAGGTAATATTAATAAAACTTATTATTTTAATTTTCTCATTAATTAAATTGATTTTAACACTACATACTCTTTAAACTAAGATTTTAGAGCGGATTTTGAAGTCCTTTACTAGAGGAGCAAATAAGAGTGAGCCGACAATATTATGTGTAGGTAGGTATACGCATCCAGTTGGCAGTGATTTACAATGCGCTTTGCCTGTACTCGATTCTCCGCTTCTATTAATCAGATTACCGTAGCTGTTGGTCAAAACAAATATGAGCCAACGCTTGTGTATGTCTATTCTATAGACACCCGTTTATGCGTGGGTAGAGAATAGAGACAGTTGAGAAAATGCTCTATCAAGCACGCATGACATAGACGGTGACGAATAAATCTATTGTCAAAACTGCAAATTTCTCCGTAAATTTATTTACTATTATCAGCTTTTAATAAAGTAGGCAGTAACTCGAAAAAGTGGCCGTTGTGTGTATTACTATAGTAAGTAGTAGGATGAGCCATATTACAGCTATTTTTATGCAAAGTAAACACAAGCCCAAAACTACAAAGCACATAAAAGTGGAATAATTGAGAAACTGCGAATATATCATGACCGAGGACTGCTTATAAATGAATATAATATGTACTAACGATAACGTACAAAAAACATACGTAAAATAACCTCTTGAAAAAGTTGAGTCAATATCATATATATCAATCGCTAGGATCTTCAAAAAATTTAGTTTTGATAAAAGAAAAAGTACCTAGTTTAATTATGTACGAGATTCTTCACATACGAGCTGATTTACCCCTAAAAAAATCATGTGAGAAGTCGCGTGAATACTCACATGAGTACTTGCATGAGATCACATGTGAAAATCACGTGAGAAATCATGCGATTTTCACGTCAGATATGGAAGAATGGATAAAAAAAAAATTAATGAAAAATTAATTATTTAGTCTTGAGCTATACGATATATTAACTGATAGATTGAAAGTTAGTAAAGCATTATCAAATATTTCTTAAGGAATAGGCAAGTACATATGGGTGTAGAAAGAATCGATTATAGTTGATGGTGAGAGGTCTAGAGTGAATTATCAGGGGGTATTTCACTTTAAATTTCATTTGAGATTTTTACTGGAGTAACCCCTTCAGCATTTGAAGAACAATATTGTCAAGTATTAAAAATTCTGTAGTTGGACTACGCTAATTCTATCACTACTTAGGTATAATGTTAAAGTTAATCGGTATACCTATTGTGATTCAATGAATATTAAAATAATTTAAACTTAGAAGTAGACGACTATAGGGATGTGATTTCTTTCTTCGGAATTTTCTGAAATTTGTACTTTTTGTGCAAAGTATAAATGAAACCCCCGTATCAGTGTTTCATTGAAATTGATATTTGTGATAATATAAATATTTAATACATCAGCTCTCTTTATGCTCAATATTTATATTTATGTTTTAGTTTACAGTCTATATGTATAAATATACTGTAATGTATAAATCAATTCAAGATTCGAAACGCTGAGATACGGGTAATATTATTTTGCACGAAATTAAGTTTCATCATTGTAATTGAGGAAATCTAAATGTACTAGAAAGTTCCCTTGATCGCTAACTCGCTAATAATAATTAAAACTATACGATATGTTAATTATTATTAAAATCCAACACTGCGGTGTTGATTGACATATTAATTGAATTACAGTTTTAATATTTATTAATCATAGTCTCAACGATAACTAAAACAAATATTATTATGTAACATTCGAATGAAAATTATTTTTCTAAAATACCTAACCAAAAATAATTACAAGTATTACCTTTAATCGATAGCCCAAAAAAAATAATTAACTAAATTTTGTGATTACAAACAATTATCTTAAATCAGAATAATAAAGACAACCCTTTTTTACCTTAATTACTTTAATAGTCTACTGAAAGGTTATACTTGTCGATGTCGCTTTCGTTATTCTTGGAAATTGAGATCGTTATTATAGTTACTACCCGTAAATTAAAGGCTTGACATGCTATTATTTTTATTGCAGTTGCTTCTGGTAACATACTTAAATATTGATAATACGTTTCTTTTTATTGTAAATTTAGGTGTTTTCTATCTTATTTTATGAAATTACGTAAAAGATATGTCGTAAAAGATATGTTGATGGAATTTTTTGAAGAATAAAATATTAAATGTTCAACAAATTTAGACAAGTGATTGGGCAAGCTTAGCTCTTTTGAATTCAATGGATAACCAGTTAAAAGTACTTTTTCTTGTTTTTTTCTCTTAAACGATAATAAATGAAAAATAAAATTTACTATACATCATAATAAATTATAATCAAATTATAATAAAAAAATATAATGAAAGATTATAATTTAAATGAATCTACAGTTCGCGAATGTTATATTAAATAATAGTGATGTGAAAAAATATTTTCTTGAATTTATTTAAAAGAGTGATGCATACTTTTTTTATTACTAATTTAAGAAGTCATTATTTTTTTAAATCATGTAATATGTAGAGTATTGAATATCACACAGTAGATACACTAGTTATTATATTGATTTAGGGTTATTAATTTTAATTATTAAATCTATCGCAGTATAGTTTTTATTTTAAAGTCACTGTGTGTACATGTATAGTAAACAGAAAATCATGAATATAATACTGTGAATTTAAACAAATCGAAATGTTATAGTTTATTGTAGTTGCTTATCTTGACCTATTGCATAAAGTCGCACTATAACCTGCTTTTTATACAAGAAGGAAAATATTTTTGTCTTCGAAGCATCTCTTACAGATAAGAGTTTGTGCAAAAAATTTCAATCAAAGAGTATTTTTTAAATCTTATTCATTGAAATTATATAGTGAAATGCATATTTAAATTAGTAACATATCAAATAGAATATACTTGCGTAAGAATCACAGCAATGTGTACTTCTTTTAGATTTTGTAAGATTTTTTAGTCGTGCACAGGTATTAATTACGTGTAATAGTTTATCTTTAGATTATCTAAACAAAAAGATTTTTTATGGATTATTTTACATGCAAACTCCAATATTATTGTAAATGAAAAGAAAGTGCTCGGAGAAATGAATTTGTCTGAAAATAAGCAGCTATAGATAATAACAGCTAGACAGCGTGTATCTGTTCACATATGCAAATTGAGTTGCAATTTAAAGCTTGTATCCCATTCATATTGTATCCCTTAAAATTGTACGTTTAAATAACAATATTTTTGTTTGAAAATCATAGGACCATTAATAGCAGCATCGCTGGTAAATAAGAAATTATCTTTGCCTCACTTGACTCGCTGTTGAATATACCTAAGAGCTAAGACATGGACAACCAAGTTAGAAAGAAATTTGATGCGAAAATATTAGATGATGTTTACAACAACAAGTATTTTAAAATAAACAAAATTTTACAAGAAATAACAGGGTTATGGCCTTATCGATCTCGAGGGGACAAGATATTTCGACGAATCATAGTGTTGATTGTATTAGGAATGGTTACATTACCTCATGTAAGTGGATTTTCATTTTTTATAGTGAAACTCACGTTCAAATTAGTGTCTACCTATTCACTAGATTATAATTATAAGTTAACCACTGAATTTTGAGCGATAATAACTATTAGTGATTGATTTTACAGTATAACACTCTCGCACTACAAGACTCTCACTTATTCTGATTTAGACAATGACTGTAGCATATTTTCTATAAAATAGAGACATCCGCGTGTACAGCTTAGGCTGCAGGTGAAATTTCTTTTAGTATTTTTTGTAAGGTATCATTTTTTAGATATCCGACCTCTTATATGTTTGCAAAATCCTCTGCTTTATCCTTTGACAATAGTGAATACAATTATATTTTCTCTGACATCCTCATCTTAACTTTACCTTTCTTTGTATAAGATGAAATAGGATGAAGTAATTTGTAGAAACATTATCACATAGGAAGAACATATGATATTTTTGCTTAATAATTTTGGCGAGATGGCATACTACGGTAAAGTAAAATAAATTCAATGTTACAGAGTATGATTTATCAAATGAAATATTTTATATAAATCTCTCGATAATGATTATTTATTGCGAATTATTTTATTTTTTATTTATCAATTTATTGCCATGTACAGATTTTTAAAATCTTTTTACATTTCTACCTTCTTTACACGACAATCCCGTGTATCCCGCATTTTTACATAGTCAGCCCTATTCTACATTACATCACTAATACATTGCTTAATGTTATAATATCACACTGCATTGGTTTGTTTCTTAAACCGTTATTATTTTATTTTATTTTTATCGCTAAATTTCCTCTTCCCCATATCTCCTCTACAGGTTCTCCCTTTAATATATTTATGAGTTTTCTTTTTATTTTTCCTTCACTGCCTTGTAAACCCCATTTTTCTACCTCTTTTACCCATTCTTTTTTATCTTGCCCTTTGCAATTTTACAGTCCCAAATGTGTTCTATTGTTTCCGTTTCCTGCTTACATATTCTACATCTTGTGTCTTTATAACCCTTGCTCCCTCGTCTACCTATACTACCACACCTTAATCTTGCCACTGTTCTTTTATTGTGCCGTTGATTTTTTGTTTCCCCAGTATTTCTCACAACCTACTACTGATTTCCAATCCTTATAGTTTTCGCAAAAGCTTGACCTACCTATTTTATTCCAGTCCCCTTGCAGTTCCTGATCTCTCAATACTTTTAAACCCCCTTGAGTATTTTTGTTATTTCCTCTGTACCACTTCATGAAATGCTTTCTCTAAACTTTTTCCCCATTTAGTTGGATTGCCATTTTTTGTCCTCCTGATTTCTTCCCTCAAACATATTTTTGGCCACCTTTCTTTCTCCATTCCTAACAGTCCCACTATATAATTTGCAGCTCTCTTTCTCGTCTCTATTCGTAGACTATATCTTCCCGCTTCCATTCTCCATATATAGCCTGGAGTATTACTGTTTACCCCCAAGGCCATTTTCACAAATTTACTCTGAACTTTCTCTATATCATCCCATTTTTCCCACCCCCGTAATTCTGTTCCATATAAGCATGCTGATTTTACAATTGTATTTAATAGATATAATCTTTTTTCCAAATTTTCCACTTTGGCCCTTTTCCAAATACCTCACACTGTGTTAATTTTCTTTATCTGAGAGCTATAGGTATTTTTTTATATAAAATAAAAACCTAAATATTTATATTCGTTTACTATCTCTAATTCTTGACCTTTGTAAAACCATTTCTCTTCTCTTTTCCTTTTCCCACCGTTTTTGAATATTGTTATTTTTGATTTTCCTATATTTACTTCCATTTCACTTTTTTTTTACAAAATATTTCTAGATCGTCTAACATGCTCTGTAGCTCTTCCCTACTATCTGCTAAAGCTGCTATATCATCTGCGAATTTTGGCAGAAAATTTTCTTATTTCCAATTACCGTAGCTCCTTCATTCTTCCTTTCCCATCTTTCATCTAGATTTTCTATATATATATTAGAAAGTGATGGGCTTAGAGGGCACCCTTGCCTCACTCCCTTTCTTGTTTAACCTTTAAAGGGCCGGGTTTTGAGGTTTCGAAACCTCCTTTGAAAGTGCCCAAATTCATGTCTTGTATCACCCATCAACTATGTACAATGTTCCTATCATGGACCGAGCCGATATATCGGCTCTCCGGCCCTGGAGGGTCATGAAAAATTTTTAGTTCGGTAAAATAGGAATAAAATCATATTCTCAGGTTTCGAGATGTGCTGCATCCAAATCTGGAGTCTGATCGGTCATAACTGCTCATAAT
>UELV01155959.1:0-19049 GCA_900490015.1 Megastigmus stigmatizans
AGGTGCATTTCCATGAACTGACGGGGCATAGAGACAGTAGAGTGGGCCGTGCGGCGCTACACTGTTACCTGTATTATATACATCTACCTGTACGTGTATGTTCCGCGCATCCGTGCATATTTGAAATTGTGTGCGACCGAGAGAGAGAGAGAGGCGATGAGTGAGTGCAATGCTACTCCGCTCTCTCTCTCTCTCTCTCTCTCTCTCTCTCTCTCTCTCTCCCACGAAACTTTCTAAAGAAAATAACGCATCGGCGCTGCTTCGATGATTTGCGTCGCAGATTCGCCAGGCGTGCGAGCTTTGCTAATACCACTGGATGGATGTGTGTCGGACGCGCGAGATCGAGCTTGGAGAGGAGAGCCGCGCCGCGCGTTCCTGACGGGGCCCATTTATCTTGATGAAGCTCATTATCGATCGACGTTATACCTCGTTATGCGTGCGTGCGTGCTTGAAATAATTAGTTTCGAATTATGGCAGATGCTTTCTTTTCATTTTCCCCACGGATCCTCCTCAAATTTCACGTGTGTGTATATGTGTGTTTATTACGAGGGGTAGAAAAACATATTGAGATATCTATATTTACTAACGCTTTCAATTTGCGAGCAAACGTAGACGTGAATACTTTGACTGTTGCTGGTGTTGTGCTCGTCACAAGCGCATATTGAAAATATATGCTTGTATGATAATTTTTTTCTTTATAATAATATTCAGAAAACAGACACGATAAAAAAATATGATACGAAATTTTCACCGAGGATTTCACTTCAATCCATTATTCAAAATTGTTTAATTTCTTCATTCTCATGCACAACCATCGGGCATTGTAAATTTCATTTATACCGAAATTTTAAACACTCGGTTAACTTTTCAACTAAAGGTTGGAGAATTAAAATTGTAAAATGTTCGGGCGTACGTGGATTTAGTTGGAGTCAAGCTGAAGCGTATCTTACAAATTATAGGTCGAGTTTTCCGGAATATCATCGCACATTTAGACCATAAAAGATCGTATTTTTAAAAATAAAACAAAGGTAGACGAAAATAAGAAAAATATAATCTGAAAAATGTAGAACCATCTCTTTGCCATAACTCCGGTATCAAAACTCCATCCAAAGTTCAGTCACGCCTTTGCAAAAAGTTTTTACTTCCAAAAGTACGTGGGCCGCACAATAAAAGTCGTCCTCATTAAAAAGGCAGAAATTGAACTCGTCAAAGTTTTCCGTACAGGAATGCATATAAACAAGTGAAAGCAGGAGCTACTGTATAACCGAGCGCGAATCCCTATAGCAGCGGTAGCAGCACGGACGATTTAAAAATTCAGTCGCAGAACGTGTCAGGGTATAGAGAGCCACGGATGTACGCGTAAACCATGGGGGTGGCGCATACGAGTTGAGCGTGCGCCTGCGGAGCGTTATAAACATCGTAATGCCAAGTAAGACAATTGTACTTTAGATGAGTCGTGCGCGCCTCGAGTTCCTGCAGTGCAGCAGCAGCGGCAACAGCAGCGTCGGCATATACACAGGGCATTTTCACTTGCTATACTAGCCTCGTAATCCTTGGGCCAACACTTATAACCTGGCACCACGCGGAGCAACTACGAAAGGGACCTGGGGAGGGAAAACCCGACGGAAAGTTGCTTAGCGTCCTACACCGGGCCAGAGAAACAGAGAGACAAGGGATGTACCTACATATACTGTACATATATATATAGCAGGGCCGGAAGCTTAGTCAAATCCTCAGGGCTGAAACGGACTAACCTTATCGCGTGAACGGGCACGCGTGCTTCAGCTTTCCCTCCTCTCTTCCTCTCGAGTTTTCCAAAAATATACTCCGCGCGCAATGGAAAATCGACTTTTACATTATACTTTCTCCGATAGACACATTTTTGAGTGTGAAAAATATCATCATACGTGCAGGTGCGCAACCGGGACGAGGAGGAACCAAAAAAAAAAGTTAGCAGTAGTGACAATCCGACAGAGTGGAGAAAAATCGAGGTATCGGAGAGCATAGGATATGCGCGGGGCTGTAGGGGAGATACAAAAAATTGCCTCTCGCACCCCGTCTCCCACATATGCGATTCGCGTGAAACGAGGCAGAACGACTGGATAGCATAATAGGTACGTCGCCCGTTCCTCTCACCCACATACACACACACGCACACACACACACACACACATAGGCACAGGCAGAGGCAAGGCAACGCCGACACGTATTATATAGAGATACGCAGCGCGAATGTATATTATACGTGTGGGCGCGGGCCTTTTTTCGCTCGTCCTCTGTCTGTCTGTCTCTTTCTCTCTCTCTCTCTCTCTCTCTCTCTCTCTCTCTCTCTCTCCCGCTGTCGCTCGGTCGTTCGCGTACATTAATATCAGCGTTAACGACCGCGCCTAATTCCAGCGACAATTTCTCGCGCGTTTCCCGCTTTTTCGCCCTGCGGCGGCGCTTCCTTTCTCTTTCTCCCTCCCTTCGCTTGCCAAGCAGCAGCAGCAGCTTTTTATTCCACTCTTTTTGGAGAGAGCCGCTGCCGCTTTCTCTATCTCTCTACCCCCTTCGCTGGCTGGAGAGGTAATTCTCGCCGCATTGCGAAATTACATATACGCGAGCAAAATAAAAGCCGCCGCCTCCGCTGCCCCACCCCTTATCCCCGCGTGGACGACACTTCATTAAAGCAAGCCACAACGTGACGATTTTCTTCCCACGGCGAAAGAGATACGGAAAAACGTCTACGCGTACGTGGGATATTATATAAATACAAGACGTGTTTCGAGCTTGAAATTTTGAAATCCACCATTTTTCGCAGATCTTTTGAACATCGACTTTCGCCACTAAAATGTTACCAGTCATTTTTCCTTTTAATTTACGAGTCATATACTATTTCCTATTTTATTAATATTTTATTAATTATTCATTGTTTAGTGATTGTATAACAAATGTTATCTATATCGCCGCATGCATACATGTACAGATATTCGTGTACAAAAATTGTAGAAAAATAAATAGGGGAGGGAAATGCGTTTCCTAGGTTGCGCGTCGACGACACGCACGCTGAAACGTGGCACCGAAACATTCGTTGTATAAGCAGTGGAAGGAAAAAATTGCGCGTAAGGGAAAGGGAAAGTGCGCATGAGAGAGAGAGTGAGAGAGAGAGAGAGAGAGAGACAAAGCGGAAACGATGCGTAAGCAAGGGAGAATGAAAACAGGACGGGAATCGAGTTTGGCCCCAATGGGATGGGGGCCGAGGCTTTTTTCCTCCTCCAGCTCTGTTATATGTATAAAAGCAAGCTAAGCAAGTGGGAGTGTCTGCGCGCGATGCGAATTCGGTGCGGGAATGCTTCGAAAGTTACGCACGGAACTATTGTCGGCGTATTTTTTCCGAGGGCTGAGTCTTGGAATTTACATTTTTTTTTTATTTTGATGCCCCTGTTATTGAGGAAATTCCTTAGACGGTGTCGAAGATGTCTGATGCGACATATAAAAATAAATTCACTAGCACAATATATTTCAAGCATGGTTCCTTCCAATTCTCGTAAAACTAAATGGATTTCACGATCGTTACATTCTTGTTTCTTCAGATAATATTTTTAAAGTGATATTTTCCTGTTGTACCGATTTAGTCGTTCACTTTGAGAGGATGTCAGGTATCTTGAGGTGGTGCTTTTCTTCTGTCGCACTATACGATGATTTTGTTTAAATCTTCAAGTATTTGTGTATGCTATAATAAAGAGATGAAATATTTGTATATAGATTAATATAAATTCAATGATTTAAATTTTATAATTTATGAAACAAGTAACTCCTCGAATAATGGTATTATGTATTTATGAAGCATGATATCGAATATTGAATGCCTTTCGCATTATATAAAATTTTAAACATGATAAAAATTTTAAAAATAGAAGACTCTTCGAGACTTGATCAACGATACTGCAAGAAAACTGCCTCTCAGAAATTTTTCAAACTGCGAATATTTAGTAAGAAATAATAGAATCTTATTTTTTTTTTTAAAGTATCGCAGCAAGTTGCAAGTCAGGTTTAAAAATTACTTTAGTACATTCTTGGGCGCTATATCACTATTACCGCAATTTTTTAAGTTTCATACACCATAAAAGGTATTATTTATAAGCTCGGAAATTTCAGGCTATACGTTAGTTATATTTCATATAGGATACAATCCTAACATAACACTATTTCACGTCGCGTGATAAGTATTAAAAAGGGTAGAGCGTCAAAATGAGCAGACGGAAAAAGATCAACCTTACTTACACGCATTCATCAAAGAATTTGGGTGTAAGTAATAGCTGACACATCCGTCACTCAGGAAATTACGCAAGTTTCGAGCGCGGCGAGCTAGAATAGTTCCGCTAGAGCGAGGCTAAACTCTCCGTTGAATGGTTGGGAACGAATTAAAAGAATACAGAGAGAAAGCCTGTAAAAAATTGGAAAAAGAGGAAAAGCCCGTCGGAGGATAAAGTAAGAGCCCGATTCATTTAAAGTCTTTTTCTCCTTGCGCGTTTAGCGGGCGCTTTTAGCGCTGCTCTTCCACTCTCGTTTTTTCTTTGCTCTCCACCCTTGTCAATTAAAAATACTCTCGCGCTGTACTCGAGGCGTTATATACAAAACGCGATCCGATCTTCCTCGGAGGATGAAGGAAGCGCTCAGCCGAATGGAGGTTCGAGTCAGCGCGACGCAATTTGTCCTTATGTGCGCTCTCCTGCATGGCGGCTATATCCTTTTTCACTCAGACCGTCTCTTTTTTTAACATCCCTCTAAAATGTACTTAACAATTAGAGAGAGGAGGAAATCTAGAGTCTCGTCGGTGCAGCTGACAAATAGCGGTTTTCTCTCTTTTTCTCTCTCCCTCGCACACACTTTCCTCTTTTTGTCGATTTATTCCCTCTGTTCCACGCGAATATGTATACTAGTGCGCGGCTTTTTTGCGAGTGCTTGTTAACGTGGTTCTTTCGAGCCTCTTATGACTTTTTATTTGCGACTGTTCGAGACAGTTTTAATTGTTCTTTCGCGTTCTTCTATCTACGTGCCGCAATCGTCAACTGCATTGATCAATAAATTGCGGCAGAGAATGGAAAGCTTCGACGTCTATCCCTCGAGATGCTATACATGGTTATTGTTTATTAAAAGATAACACATGAAAAGATCGTAGTACAAATTAATGTCAAGAGTTGGAAAAAAGATTTATTAACTTTGAAGAAATATTTATTGATCGAAGCACTTGATGATGTATATTATATATATATATATATTCGTTTTGTTAGGTTTGATAATTCTACCCTCTTCAAACGGGTACACTTATAAACTTGTTTTTCTTTGTAAATGAAACGATGTGAGTAAAACTGCACCCCAGTTTTCGCCTTGAGCTTTATTGAAGTGTAAAGGATGTCGCGCAAATGCCATATAAATAGCTTCATTCGAAAATTGTATTAAAAACAAATAGGTTAAGTTTAAAATTATGCAAAAACATTCCCATATAAAACTGAATGGTTTAAGCACTTTTATCCAAGTTCATTATTATCGGTTGTTCCCAAGTAAAAGGGAATGAAACGATTGACGTCGACTACTTAGCCTGTGGCATCTTAATTATCTTTGGCTTTTCGCTTGGAGGCGAAAATTTTGTTTTATTTTCATCGAAGATGTCGTTAAGAAGTTGCGCGGGGCTCATCATCGTCGCGAAGATTACAGACTTTTTTTCCAGAAAACTTGACAAACCTGTAAAAACATCGCCTGTGGACATCCGCGAAGTTTCTACGAATGAATATAAGATATTTTTCCTCCAAGAATAACTCGGTCTTTCTAAGACACTTTCTCTGCGTTACATGTACGCTTTTTCATAAACTTCCAGCCATTTTACCAGCAAAGAGATAAATTATAAATTGCGTCTATTCAAAATTATAATATTTTCTGAAAGTATTACTTTCAATAATTATATAGCAGATACCAAACAATGTATAAGGTTCGTTTACTCGAAACTACTTTCGACAAATATAAAATTCGCCCCGCGTGTTAGGAAGAATCCGCGGGCAGCAGCAAAGACCGCAGGACAAATTTGCAAAGTTGCAAACTGTTCTCTCTCGAATGTTTCACTCTTGTCTCGCGATAAGTGCGGCGCGGGCGCGCGGTAAAAGTAAAAGTTAGAAATTTATGAAAATAGTAAAGCTAAGCGAGTTCGCCGCTTGGTCCCCTTCCTTATATCACTTATATCTCGTTTACCCAATTCCATCTAGTTTACCATCTACTTCAGCGCAAATGCGTCCGATAATACAGTTTCTACTCGATGAGTGCTGCGTCGCAAACACGATCGAGCTTTCTCTAATGGAAATCATTCCACTTCAAGTAGTTTCATTTCCTCTATATTACGGCCGAACATAATAATTTTCCGAAAAATTCATTTCGTTCAATGACTGATATAAAAAAATGGTAAGTTTATTATAAACCACTCGTTCGAAAAAAAGTTGCCTCTTAAAGTTACAAACTCGATCGTGTACAGTCCGGAATTTGAATATCTATCCTAAAATTTATAAAATGTCACAGGTAGCAATGCATCATTTTAACGCGTCCAAAAGAAACATAATGTACTGTATTCAAATAAGCAATCGCTCCAACCCTGGTAGAAATGTTCAGGTGCTTCTAGCGAATTTTTAGGCAGATCTTTTTATTGAACTTTTACTAAAGCTACATAATACCTACTATATAATTCAAAATAATAGTCAAAAACTGAACAATGTAATTCGCGCTATAGGACATTTAAAACTATATTGTTTTCCTAATAGGCACGAAACGTTGATTGATTAGCGTAATGATCAGTCTGCAAACTCGTCAATGTTCTACATGTCAATTAACAGGGAATAGCAGTGAATAAATCGTCGGAAGTCGCTCAAATAGCAAGGTTAAGTTTGAATCATGGGTATATACGCGCAAAGTCTTATACCTTAAAGTGTCCATTAAAGTATAGAGGAAGCGCGAGACTTATGCAGTACCGTGTGTCGCAATAGCGCATGCGATATTTCCGATGGCAAGTGATGCGAGGCGAGGCGAGAGTGGCGAAGACAATGCTGCCTGCGCACAGCGCTGGAACTATTTACTGGCGCGCCGCCAAATGAAAATAGGATATTCCAAGCTAAAGAGAGAGAGAGAGAGAGAGAGAGAGAGAGAGAGAGAGAAAATGTATGCGAGAGTGCGAGAGAGTGTGACAGGGGAAAGAGGAGATGCTTTAAAGTTCTCATTAGGCGATCGAGGCCTGTGTGCAGGGGCACTTCAGTCTCGTATTGTTCGGCTTTGCATCATGGTGTTTACGTCGTGCGCTCGACTCTCGACCCTCCTGCACTACATACCGCAGCAGTAACAGCAGCCAGACGCGGGATGCAGCTTTCATTAAGCTCGCATTGTCTTGGCGTTTTGCACCCGGTTATATAGTCCAACCGACGGCGAGCAGCTTAAAGATAGCGGCTGTCTGTGCAGGAGCTGCCTCTCTTTCGACCGGTGAATCCTTATCCTCGTCCTTTGCTCCCTCTCGCTTCCGAATTCGCTTCCGCGCGCAAATCGCGACTGAGCTGCATATAGTCACCGAGCGCCGCCGTCGTCTTATTACCGCGAGAGGATGGAAAATTTTCTTGACTCGGTGGTATACATGGTTTTCCAGCGGACCGCAGCAGGCCACCTTCAGACACTCGGGCTCGTTGATTGAGCTAAAACGCGACATTGATTAAGTGCACAGGGGAACGGAATTCGCTGGATTTTAGTTTCAACGGGTCCAACCAATCGATCTGCATTCCCGTTAAGCTGCTTTCGCTTTGTACAGCTATTGAAGAGAAAATCATGCCGCTCCGAGTATCTATCATAAGCGATATTATTTTAAGCTGATCGCCTCATCCTGCACGTAAAATAAAGAAATAATGAATTTCGTAAATTGATCTGCTTTATCTTTTAGATAAATACTGCTTTGATGAAATGAAATAGCTGATACAAAAGTTGTGCAGCTTGAATGCCAGCAACAGTTCGTGTAAATAAATTACTTCGCGATCGAGCTTCTGAAACGACTGAAACTCTTATGAAATATATAAATATTAGTTTATTTTGATTCAAAGAATACTCCAATTTATTTTACTTTATAATAATCTCTGCACTTTCGCAGCTTTCGAAAAAGGAAAAATACGGGTCAGAAAATTGTGTGAACAGCACATTAACAAGAAAATGTGGCTTAAGGTGGGAGAAAATTAAAAATATCATGCAACTTAGGAACTTTAAAAGTACATATATAGGTTCGATGAAGTAAAGGAAAATTTCTAAATAATAAACAAGTAATAACGTGCATTTATTAAAAATCTACTTGACTATGGCTCCTTGGAAAACATTTTCATTCGTATTTGATGAATGAGATGAACGAAGCTAAAAAGTGCAGCGTTGAAAATAAGAACATTCAATTCACTCTGCAATTCGCTTCTTTATGAGGGTAATATGAAATATAATATATGAAAAGTGAAAACATGCATTCTGAATTATAATTGCACTCGTGGTAATAGAACCAATTCACGAGACTGAATTTTCTCGTCGGCCAGCAATGTGTGTAAAAGTTTAAATGAAACTCGACCCAATTAAAATGATCGAGTTCTTAGTTTAAAATTAGTACCCTTAAATCGTAATAAAGCTACAAATTGATCTCACGCACATGTCTTGTTTTTCTTTTACAGATACACCATCGTTCGCGATAACACGCCTGCCAGGCTTCGGAATTCCAATTGTCGAGGGGATGTCAGTTAGCCTGAAGTGCGAGGTGGACAGTAATCCAACAAGCGCTCCAATATGGCAGCGAGGTACAGCAAACTATCATTTTTTTTCCCCCACTCTTTCGTTTTTGCCCCCGAAATTAATTTTCCCAAAATATAATTACTCGTCCTAACAATCCATCGGGGAATTTTAGTACAAAAATCGGATTAAACGATGTGTTGTCAGCTTATAATGACGCGACTTTTGTACACTTATGGTGCTGGATCGCAAACATTGCGTTTTAAATATAAATTTTGAAAAAAGATGTTTATTTAAAGGAATCTCCGCCCTTAAAGAAGAATCTAATCCTTACGTAGAGAAGAGTGCATTGCATTAGACCTGCAAATCCGAATTGTCGGACTGCAGAAAAAGGAAGTCCGCTCTCGCTGCATATTGACTCGTAATTACTTAACATTGAGTGCAGGGGGAAGGAGGAGGAGGACAAAAAGAGGAAGGGGGAAGGGGAAGGAAAGGTATAGACAAACAGGAATGCAAATAGAGAGTATATATACGAGGCTGCGCTGCTGCACACAAGGACCGTGGGATATATCCTATCTGATCGGCGTGCTCGACGACTCGTTACCTCTCTCTCTCTCTCTCTCTCTCTCTCTCTCTCTCTCGCTCTCTCACGTGCAGCCGGGTAATTTAATTAGCGTAAACAGCCGAGCGAGCGGACCGAGCTGCGAACTTAAACCAAAATACGCGGGCGAGAGAGGAAGAGAGAGGGAGTGAGAGAGAGAGGCTCGGCGTAATAACGTCAGCTTCAAAATGGATGAAGCGACCGTGTGCGGGAGAAACGACTGCGTGCGCCCTCCTGGCTTCTGCTGCGCTGCTGCGCGAATCCTCTCAAAGAGCTCGCGCGCTGCACCCGCTCACTCATTCTCATCTATATATATATATATATATATACACGCGCGCATAGACTCGATCTCTCCTTCTCTGTGCACCTGCATACCTATGTAACGATCTCCTTGCTTTAATTACACCCATTTACAACTGGTATGCGTATACGCAAGTTTGGGCTTCATTTTGCTTTGCTTTCTGCAGCCGCCCGACCCCCTCGCCACCACCGCACCGCCTAGCTATTCAATCCTTATACAAAGTAATTTTGAGCTTTGAACTTGTGTCTGACTGTGTGCGCGCGGGTTGCTCTCTCGGCATTAAAAAAAAAAAATAAAAAATAAACGCTCGATTTCAGATGCACTAGATAAATATTTGCTTGTTTTAATTGACAAGAGGCGCGGATTTTATCGTATTTTATACGGAACGACGATCTGGCCGTTTCATTTGCTCCGCGTTATTTAGATTTGGTTTAAATAATTATTCCCGTGCACACAGCGATTTGGCTACACTCCATTATACAAACAGCGATTCAAATAGTTTCCCTTCGCGATTGCGTAGCCTGTGTGTAAATACACAAGCTTCATAGCAGATAACGCCGGGATTTTTCAATTTACTTTACTGTAAAAAAAATTTTATTAACATTGCGGTAATTACCTATCCAAACTTTTTTACCAATATAATATGGAGCATATTTAATTTTAAAAGGCTATAAGCTTTATTATACATTTAAAAAAAAGGCTTGAAAGTTTTTAACTGTGATACATCTCTACGTCGTCAAAAGGTGCTCAATTCAAAATTGAATCTTGTAAAACATTACCTAAAACAATTGAACCAGCGTTTTTATTAGTTACTTTTACTCGAAGAAAAATATGTGAAATACGATTTGCACCGATCGTGTAACCCTTCCTATTAACGTAATAATTTGTAAATGAAAAGTAAAAAAATCCCCAAAGCTGACGAGTCAAATAATTCAGGAAAGAAGAATGCAAGGCATTGACGTGACGGAAAAGCCGTAAAATCGCTGATAATAATACGTATCTGGGAGGGCGAAAAGTAGGACAAATTCGAGACAAAAAGGAGCGCGACAATGACGCTCGGGAGCCACCGAAATCTCTCGATGTTTTCGCTCGCGCACTTTTTCAACGGCGCAGCGAGCGGCGGAACTCGTTTGAGAAAAAACGTCCTGAAGCGCGTAGAGCTGCAGAGAGCGACCGGAGACAAACGCCGATCAATCCCAATGAAATCGTAATTTCGCTCGCGTCGCGCTGGGTAGGAAACATTTGCGAGCATCGTTTTGTTTTCTCTCCTCCAGCTCTCCGCTCCTCCTTCTCCTCCTCCTACTCCCCCTCCTCCTACTCCTCCTTTGCATGTGCAGGGCTTAAAATCTATGTCCCGCGGAAAACGAGCATCGAATTCCCCGCCTGCGAATTCATTATAAATGATATATTCAGGGAAGCACGGCGTGAAAGCGAGAATTACGAATAAACGGGAAGAGAGAGAGAGATGGCGGGGGGGGGGAGGAGGGGCAACGTCTAAATCGCGGCAATGCTTTTGATAAAGACCCCTTTGTCTGCTCGGAGGGAGCAACATTAACCCACATTTGGTCCTCGCGAAATTTTACTCAAGACCCCTACACCTACTCTCTTCCTTTTGCTCTCTCTCTCTCTCTCTCGCCAAGTATGTTATATATGTGAAAATACAACGTATATACATTGAGCACACGATTGCGAGACATTAAATGTTCTATCTCACTCCCTCTATTTTCAGCCGGGATTACGCTTTATCTTGCAAGAAATATTTTCCCTCGCTCCTTGTTTTATCTCCTGCGCCGTAGATTTTTGATTGCTTTCCTGTCTCCTCGTTTTTTCTCTGACCTTTTTTTTTTAATTTTATTTTTTTTTATTATTATTTTATTATTTTAAGCCTTAGATGAAAGGTGAGCCTATTTTTAAGCTTCAAACCGTTTTAACTCTGTTCGCTCAGAAAATGACTGCACTAAATTGAATAATATTTAGTAGCTGTTTAATTAAAGCTTATAATAGTTTTTTTCTTTATTTTTCATCTACGTTGTTTGCCTTGTAAAATATTTTTTAAAATGCAAAATATTGCTTTAAAAAACGACTTATTCTCATCCCGTGTGACGTAAGTTTAACACCATATTTTATCTTCGGTGCCAAAATCCACTTTTCCGGCATGATTTTCAAAAAGGGTATCTTTTTGATTTCCTCTTTCGATTTCAAAATCCAATGTAGAAGCCAAAATTTTCGTATTTTTATTACAATATTGTATGGTCTACTTTTCGGCCTGGATACGAAGGCCACCTCATTTTTTTCGTAGCACAATACTTTAACCCATATATGAGAGTCCCAGCTGGAAAAAGCAAAAAAGTCGAAAAGAAAAGGGCTGGGGAGGCCTTTAAAGTCTAAATTCTCCTCGTCGTCCTTTTTTCTTGCTCTTTTAAACGCATATTTTACGTCATTGCTCGGTACGCTCATTCCCTCTCGTTCGTTCTGTTCTACATTGTTCGTCGCCTCTCTCCCTCTCTCTCTCTCTCTTTTTGCCTGCAGTTCTGGCGCGCTGCTTGTCTTCTACTCGGGGCTCAGTGGTGCAGCGGAGCTCTCCGAGAGAGAAACGTCTATCGAAGACGCATCGCCCTGTAAATTCCATCGAGCGCTGGAAGCTCTAATGTTTGCACCCCAATGGGCTCTCACGAATGATATAGGTGGAGAATCGTTCGGGACCCATCAACTTCTTTTAAAAAATGAATCAGGCAACGACAGGGGAATAAAGAATAAAACGATAGCTCTACTTGTTGTTCTTCATCTCGCTTCCTTTTTTACTTTCTCTCTCTCTCTCCCTCTCGCTCTTCTGCCCCTTGATTCTTGTTAAATCTACTACTCATTGCTCTATTAATCTGGGTCATCGGGTATCGATTCGCGAAAATCAATTACCAGGCAAAATAATGCGTTTTTACTTCCTCTCTCGAGGGAAGCGAAAGCGCACTACAAACGATAATTATGAAACTGAAATAATATTTATATTTCCTGTCGCGAGCAAAGCAACAAATCAAGTTAATGATTTCTAGCTCGCTTCAACCTTTCTTCGTTTATTGGTGATAGAAAGTAATTGATGTCTGTTTGCATTGCGCGATCCAAATTAACAAATCACACTTCTAAAAGGTAAATTTTAAATATTTTAAACAGCCGCTATATATTCACATTGTTAATTAGTGAAAGGGACAAATGAAAAAAATTTCAATATTTTCAGCGAGGTTTCGATGTCATAAATTAAGATTGTGAAATTTTTCTAGAATTAATAATATTTATGCTCACAGTCTATGCTCGAAGACCAGTAAGTTTTAAAATACGTTAGTGGAGGAAAGAAAAGAAACGATAATAAATAAACGTGAACAAGCGTGTGTTAATTGTCGCCTATTTTCTTTAGACTCGCGTTATCGAGCGGTATCGGGGAGGTTTTTATTACTCGTCGCAGGTAATTTTCCGGCGGGAAAATTAGCTTAGAGTCCACGCGAGTCTTGGGTTAATTAAAAACAGCAATTTTTTTTTAGCAATTTATGTGATGAAGGAGCGATACGCTCGAGGGTCCGCTTGATACATAGCTGGTCGAGAAAGAAGAAGAAGAAGAAGAAGCAGCGCAACGAAAGAATGAGAAAAGCAGCAAGTTAGGAAAGAAGTATAAAAAAGCGGGTAAATGATAAGAGCTGGTGGTAAGGTGGTCGACGCATGCGCTCACGCGAGACCGAGCATTTGTTCTCATTGAAAATCAGCGTAAGTAAGGGGTCGCGAGATATAAAGTAAGCAAACCGCGTGCAGAGCGAAAGCCAGGCCGGTCCCTTTCTGCCTGTCGTTCACGAGGCCCGGCCGCGCCGCGCTTCCATTATATAAGACGAGTAATTACGTACGATAAGGAGATTACCTCTCCGCCGCCGGTGAGCATCGAACGCTTAGATACCTGAAAGGATAACGTCAATGGAATCGCAGACCCTTGTCCTAATTACGTAACGTTCATTATTGCATTAAACAAAGTGCTAAAAGCACCTCTAAAGCTCGAGCGAGCGAGCGAGCGTCTATCGCGTCGAAACTGAAGAGTGAAGCGCAAAACGTACAATAAAAATATTGAGAAAAAAATGAGAAAGTGAGAGTAAGGGAGAAAAAGAGCAACTCGCTCGCTCGATGTACATAGCGTTGTTCGTTAATGGCAAATTTCGCACTTGCAAAAAACTTTTCAACGCGTTTCACTATATTCTGCATAGTTTATAAAGTTTAAACGCTATCAACGCATAAAGTTTTAAAGTTTTAGCCTGACGCAATTCTTCTTCTATTGTTAGCGAGCTTGCGTGCAAATCAATTCAATATTTTGTACGTTTGCTGAAAATTTAAAAGCTAGCATTTTTTTATTTGAAATTTACATTACTTGGTTTTTACTGTATCTACCTAATGGCTAATGAATTACCGAATATTAATCAATCTTAAACCATTTACAACATAGTAATATCGAATCTGTTTGCTCGGGCTGAAAAATTACATAAATAATGTATCAGCAAAAATGAAATATAATTCATCCATTTTAATTATACAATTACTAATTGGAAAACCCATCGATTTTCCTTTACACATATGCATGTCATCGTAATGTGTACTGCAGCATATCTATTAAGATATTCCACAAGTTACAAAAGTTTGAATAGATAAATATTGAAGAAAAATATTTGCTACTTTCCATAGATTGAATAAATAACTATAAGAAATTTGTCAATTATTGATTTAAAATAATTCAGTATTGACAATAATATGTATACAGACCTTTGTATTAGATATTCCTTTCTTCTACTTACATGATCTACATTAGTATTCACGACTCATAATCGCTGTAAAGATGAACCATCACAATATTTTTCTATGACGCCATAAAAATTAAGAAGAAAGCACCGGTAATGACATAGTCGCTATTTAATCTCGCTTTTTCTAATAAATGTTATTCAAAGTTGAAAATTAATTGTAGTCTAAGATGATCTTCGTGTAATCAGGAAAGGAGATAAGGATTATTACACTTTTGCTTTGTAATTATTTATTGAATCTAATACTTCGTTTAGTGCTTGGAATGACTCAAGTCCGTTAGATATATATATATATATATATGCAATTATTTCTGGAGTAACGGCAGTAGGATTATCTTTTTATTTCTCAGTCTTCTTAGACAGCGAGAAAAAGGGAAGAGTCAATCAAACGATATTGAAGCTCGAAACAAATACTATTGTCATATTACGAGTTTCGCGATCGCAATTAAAATCCTTCAATGTCCTTTTGCGGCACGTTCATAATGCGGCGCGCTGGTTGTCGTTAAAGCGCTTCGTCTGACAGGCAAAATTTTTCAATTTACTTGGGGACTGATGCTTGCACATTTCCTAGAAATAATATTCTTCTGCTCTATACACGAGTTTCTCGGTAAAACTCGGCGAGCACAATGCTGCCAGGCGTAACAAAACGAGAACGAGGAAAAAAAGAAAGCGAAGGGGATCGAAGTCGCATCATTGTGATTATGCCTGATCTGCACTCTAGCGAAAAGTCAATTTCCAATTTAGACGGCGTACAAGAAGAATGATATTCTATTATTATTTCATTCTCTACCTTTCATTCCACTCCCCTTCTCTGGCTCCGGTTCGAGAATATAGACTGTATTAATGTGAAACCAGCGTTAATAATCAGATATTGAATTTATTTTTATGCGCGTGAAATAAGATCAATTTTCTGGGTAAAGGAAATACATCAGTTTCTACTCGAACAATACAAACTGCTACCGATAAATTGGCACTTAGCTCCTTATAATTTATTTTTATGTTATTATACATAGAATCGTTTGCCAACTTTTTATAATTATTAGTATAATTCATAAATATCATGACAGTAAATAAATAAAGGATGATGCCATTCCTATCCATAATAAAATTGCAGAGGGAACATGCGAAACTTGCACTATCATTTAGAACATGAAAAGATGTTTAATTTAAAATAAATTGAGCCCCCTTACTTGAAGGTAAATATATTAAAACAGGCTGACTTGATTATTTCCTATAATATCAAATTTTTATTGACTTTCCCTTCAAGCCAAGAGTCCAAATTTTGACTGCTTCTTATTTCAAATCTTGTGGGCATCCTCCTTTGAGGAAGCTAAGTACCTATCTATTTTGTTTTGTTAAGATTGAATAAAAAATTAACTAAAAATAGAAATACATTACTTAATAAAATTATCGCCAGATTTGTTTTTTGGTAGTTGACGATGTACACGAACTTGAATCATTTCTTTGTTATTTATAATAATGGTACATAAAAGCACCATTCTTCCTCCTAATGTAAAAAAAATTCCTTGCTATTCTACAGCGTTAAAAAAAAAAACAAAGTTGGCGGTCATTTAACCCATTTTTCAGTTCAAATGCGGATACTACCAAGCCTATTCCGTAAAAATGTGATTTTAATGTTTTTTTCTCCTAAATGTTGTAAAATGGCCAAATGTGGTAAAATTACCAATCTGTTAAATTACCCAAAAAATGATTAAAGCCCGAATACATTGTATTACAAAAAACAAATCTGACCATGAAATTGTAAAGCTGAGGTTTCAAGCTAAACAGTTTCAACAGTAGAATTTGTATGAAAAGAATTTCAAGTTACCATCTTTACAACTAATAATATAAATATAATTCATTCATTCTGCACGCAAAATGCTAATCTGCAAGAAGTGTGCTTTATAATTAAATTAATTATAAAGTATATTAACATTAATAAAATTATAATTAAAAAGCTTGCAAAATGGCCAGGCCTGCTATAAAATATACTTTTATAATATAACTAAACCTTTCGCACAAAGAATGCAAAATAGAATTATAATTTACATTACCATAATTTAACATAAAATGAAAAGAAAAAAAAAACGTTTTTTCAATTAAAATAAACATTAATTGCCATACTCTCTACGATACAAAAGCAACTACGTAATTAATATTAGTATTTTTCCCAAACAAAACCCCTTTATTCCCAACTGTTGTATAGCCATGTATTGGATTTTTATTAAACAAAATATCCATGTGAAACAGGCCCACGTTAGCCACATAATTTCGAAAACTTATTAAAACCTACGCAATTATTTATTATTTCCTATTTCCTTCGTCTGGCGCTTGCGCGCATTCTATTTATTTTAAGCCGATTCGGAGCTTGCGCGTTGTTTGTTTTCCGGCCAAGTTGCACAGGGTTTTTCGCTTTAAGCTCCCCAGCCACCCTCCTAGTCTCCCTTTCTGTCTCTCTTTCGCTCTCGATTCCGCATACAGCCGGAAATGCCGTCCTCTTTGGCCGAGTCACGGCGCAATACTATTTTACTGATAATACGATGGCATCCTGGGCGGTGCTATAACCTTTAATGTAAACAGCATCCCCTTGGCAGAGTTCGATTTAAATTTGTTTAACGGTTAAACGCGATGTATGCACAGAACGTTTTGAAATTCGACTCTTCAGTATTTCTTCTCTCTTTTCCAATATACACACGGACTTTATTAAGTTTTGCGTTTATATCGACCATTTGGCGAAGGTGTATTCCAATTACGCATTTTCTCTGCAGCTCCTCTAAATAAAAATCGAATCCAGAGTCAGACAGCGAGAGAGAGAGAGAGAGAGAGGGAGAGAGAGGCAGAGCAGTAATTAATTTTTCCATCGCTCCATCATCCGTCGACTGACTAATAATCACACATATAATTGCATGAATAAATGCAAAGATGATGGATGAAAGAATATTGTGTTAAACTACGTGCCTTATTTGAAATCGTTGCTACAGCTACACTATAATTGTAGCGTTGCAGCAGCATATAGCGGTTCGCGAGCAGCGCAATAAAAGGATAATTTCGAAATCCAGGTCCATAAGTACCGAGGGACAAGGGTAGGAAAAAGCGTGATAAAAATATTTCGTCGGATGGCGGGCAGTTATATAAAGGAAAAATAAGTGCGCAGTAGGAGCTACGGGAAAAATGGAAGTATTCGGTTGGCAGATAAAATGGATTGTTATCGGTGCGGGGCATGTTTTTGTTTCTGCGTTGGCCCCCTATCTCGCCCCGCCCCCCTCTTTTTTTTTCCTCCGCATGTACCGCACCGCAGGAAGTTTCGAATCCTATCCGTGAGCGGCGCTTTTCCAGCGGCGAGCTTAACCCGTTCCTCTTATTCGTTTTGTTTCAGACAATGGGCCGCCTCCGGTGGAGCAGAGCGATGACGGATGGCTGAACTTTACGAAGATCAGCCGAGCCGAGAGCGGCTGGTACAAATGCTACACGCGACACATGCTCGGCATTTTCACGAGCATCGGCTACTTCCTCAACGTGCGCTGTGAGTAATAATACCTGCTCTTATACCCTCGCAAAACGTATGTGCACAGGGAACTCGCTATTGCGAGCCTACGACTATTCTCGACCCTTTGCTCGGGATTTCTGGGACTGCAGGAAATTTAGGGTGATTTTTCAGGTGGCCAGTAGGTGATTCGGCATAGAGTGATAATAAATAAATATTTTCTTCAGTTGTGTCAGTTATACTATAGGTGAACTTATTATAACATAATGATTATTATAATAAACATTTTTTCTCATAATATCACTGAATAATGTTGTACCAATTATATACAAAGATACAAAATACGTACATATTATTATTATTAAGCATTTGCAGATCGAAATTCTTGAAACAACAATTTTACCGTAATTTTAACGTAATTTTTTATTCTAATTATATAACTATTGGGAAACTAAAAAGGAGAACCCAAGGAGTCCGAGAAACCGATTTTGATGAAACTTTACAGAGACTTTCTTTGATCGAAAATATGATATACGTGTTACGAAATTTAGTCAAATGAGCCCTGGGGACCAAGTTAATGTCCATTTTATCAAAATACATGAGAAATCGTGGTTGTATTAAACCTTTATTCCAAGGCCAATATACATTGTAGAAAACATCACAAAAAATATATCAAATGTATAGAAAAGCTTTCATTTGCATTTTTGAACGAGTCAATAGCACTTTTAATTCAAAAGTTATGAACGATCGAAATTTAAGTTCATTTATGGGCCTTAAGGGGATGTGCGACCCTCGGAAAGATTCCTACCTTACCGGTAGTATCCATAATTTTTTATTGAACAAAATATATAAAGATAGCTATTAATTTTCGAGAAAAATGCTCTGTTACGATCTCAGAAATGATGTAAGCATTATGTCATTGCAGTTTCATAAAATTCCATGCAGGATTCTCGCAGATTTTTTTCCTCGAAAATTTCGAGCGTTTTTTTCGAAATTCAACGAAAAAAAAGAAAAGTTTTCTACTCTTACCTACGTGTATGGGAGACGCCATCTTGATTTGCATTACCATGTATATCTATATATATG
>UELV01155960.1:0-17537 GCA_900490015.1 Megastigmus stigmatizans
TATATATATATATATATATATATACATCGTCTCGGAATATTATATCTACATCGCTCATGCCGTGTCCGGCTTCCGTTGACTCTTTTAAGGCTTTAAGCGGCGGCGTGAAGTAACTGTGTATATGTACGAGCTGCTGGTACGGTGCTGCACTCGAGTGACCAACCGAGAGAAATAACTCTGCTCGTTATACACTCGTACGTGTGCATCCGTGCCACACATCCGATCTCTCGGTCGTATACTCCGTAACATTTCCAGCCTGTCACTCGTTCTCCTGGTTCCAAAAGGTCTCTCTCGTAATGTCGTAAATCCTATACCGCATGAGCGCTTTGGGCACCGGTCCAGAATCTGAAAAAATAACACAACGACCCGTTGGATTTATCGTCGCTACTTAGTATGGGCAAATTTTCAATTTTCAAACGTCATTTTGCTCCCTCTCTCTTTTTTTAAGAGAACTTGGCTAAACTATCTGACAATTTGTATCAGATCTTTGTGCGCGCGCGAGCGGCAATGATTTCTGCCCAGCGCTAATCAATCTGGACGCGCTCCCGATGATTCTTCCGTTCGGTGGAAAGCGACGCGATTCCACACAACGAGAGCGAATTTAATCAATTTTATTAAGCTGTTTACCCGAGAGACACTCTCGCTACGCTCTAAAAAGAGTGAACTCTCGTCTGTACACGATAATCGTACATTGATTGATTCGGCTTGTATTCCGAACAATAAGAAAGTTTATTTTCTCGCTAACGCAAACTACAGTTTATTTTAATTCACTTGACCATCTGCAACATTACTCCTCCAATTTCCCGCTAACGGAAAAAGCGTTTTTCTTTTCCACCAGTGCGAAACTTTCGCTATGCCGAAAGAAGAATAATCGGTCATAGAGAGGGGAGACATCGTGGAAAACACTGTGCGGCTCTCGCACGAGTTTCTATCGCACCGGCGGCTCGATCGCAATTATACATTTACCGCGAAACTCTACGGAGAGGGAAACATTGTGTCTTCGGCTTCGTTTTCTGTACGCAGCCGCTTGAGCCTCTCTCGCCAACTTTCACTCGACGCCGCCCGAGAAATTGAAAGTGCCAAGTTTGTAATAGCCCTCCGCTGTAAGTGTCTGTCTGTGTGTGTGTAATTCGCACAGCATCTCCACAGGAGCGTGAATCATCATATACACGAAAATCGCGCTTGCGCGAAATCCAGACGAGTTGGGTGATTCATGATGCCGCGGACGATATATTGCTGATCGTCTCACCTGCGAATGTGAAGCTGGAGTGCGCTCGGAATGTGGATTGAGATGATTTTTCTGAAAGGTTAGAGATAGCAGGTAGTAATTAACTACTTAATTTATTCTTTTAGTCGATTTACTTTTATTTAAAGATTGACGAGCGAATTTGGAGTTTAATGAGTGTATCGACTCCCGACAGAGACAGATAGCAAGCAGAGCAAGTTAAAATTTTCATGACAGAATATTCAAATTTTAAACTAAAGCACCGAATTCAAAAATTTGAAATCGAAGGAACAATCGGCTACCTTCTTCACAGAATATAGATATAACAACGATCGTTGAAAAGCCCGAAGAGCCATAACTATTGGCGCTGCAGATCGGTGCAGCAGCAAAATGCCATTACAGCGTAACGCGACAGTCTGAGTCATACTGCCTGCAGAGAGCGAGCTGCAGAGGTATAGGTATACGAACACTTTACAGGCGAGGCCTACATCACGAAAGTCGTGCAGTTGTATAATAAAACGGCTAGTAACGCCATCTCTACCGAATGAACGGACGTGTCAAGTCAACTGGTATATAATACCGTTAGCGAGCGCGCGCGGGGCCGCCTATATAATGCCTGTACATATAAGTACACACGTACTTGCTGTGCTCTCGCTCACACACATATACACACGCGCACACAGGGACACTCGTACGCATAGTCAAATTGTTTTTTGGTGCGAAACGCCAGACCCATTGTTTTTCCAACTAGCTACTATAAATCGAGGACATCGCATTCCACCTCCTCCTCCTCCCCCCTCACCCTGTTTTTCTTTTTTTTTTTCTTCTTTTTTTAATTCTTTTTACACACGGATAGACTTTCGAGAGCTGCCGTCGATCATCATTCGTCAGATTGGCACGGAGGCGCTCGACTAGAGAGGTCAATTCGCTCAAGTGTCCGTATAGCGGGATGAATTCTGGTAAAACGAATCGTCATGCGAAAGACGACCGATGCGAATACACACGATATAAATACATACACTTTTTGGAATCGATATTTGCATTTAAATAAAAGAGGAGAGGGGAAAAAAGCGGAGAGCGATCGCCTTTGCGCTCGGCTGTCACCGTTCACACAGAACTATGGATACGCAACCGTTAATTTCCGGTGCGAGAAAGTATAGCCGTACGTTTCGCGCCTAATTCTCTTTCTCTCTCTACTTCTCTTTCTGGAGCACACAGCACGTCGCAACGAAATGAGCCCGCGGCTCTTTTCTCGGAGAACAGAAAAATCGCTACCGCTGCGGTCGCGCGCCATATGCGCACCGGCAAAAACCCTAAAGATCCATTCGCACGAGTGGAACGAGTGACACTATAGTCTGCACCTTTGTCTGTTTTCCAGTTAAAGAAACTAGGAGAATATACAGTTAAGAGCCCAAATGCTCTTTATTTTAAACATCGCAATGTCTCCTATGCATTTCCAGTGTGCGTTATGTTAAAAAAAAAAAAAAAAAAATAGACGCGTCCGAGCCCTACAAAAGAAAATGGCTCTTAGAAAGAAGGTACAGAAAGATTTTAAAAGGCAGCAGCAGCAGCAGCAGCATAGCAGAGCGGCGGCATAATACAGGGACGACGGCGGCGCTCGGGGCAAGTCAAGCAAGAAGCGGAGAACCGCGCTGAGCAGCCGAGCAAAGAGCAGCGAAGCGAGAGAGTAAGAGAGAGAGAGCGAGAGAAAGAGCAGCAGCAGCAGCAGCCGTACCAACACACGGACACACAGTCGCGCCGCGTCTACCGCACCGCGCGGACACACCGAACTTCCACCGCCGCCGTTCTCCGCTCTCTCTCGCTCGCTCGGTCTTTCTCTCAGTCCCGGAGCGGAACGTACAATGCCACGTGGGCTGTGTCTCCCTCTCTAGTCCGTGGTGATATCTCTCCGTCTCTGTTCGCTCCCGTGGGCGATGGAAGAAGAGGCGAGGAGTAGCGGCAGCAGCAGCACCACCGCCAGCACCAGCACTACTAGAGCGTTAGCGCGTGGCACGCAGTGTCCGAGTGACGCTCCTGTACCAAGTGTAACTACCACGGGAGCATCGCGATGATGGAGTCAACCTCGGTCGCACCGACTCCACGACTACTTCGCTGCCGTTTGTCTGCAGCTTGTACCGCCGGCGCTGCTGTTTAGGGCAAACCAGTTTGCCAAGATACAGGGAGAAAGAGATAGAGAGAGCGAGACCCGGTGGGCGGATGACGCAGGAGAGAGACGACGACGGTGCCCAGAGCCGAAAAAAAATCTACTACTACACAGTGTCGTTCGCATAGTGTTGCAAGTGTGTCTCTGTGCGGTATCACTCTGTGTGTGTGTGTGCGTGAGAGTGTGTGAGCCTCGGTGTGTATCGTCATCGGTGATTCTCCTAAATTCGGAGTGAAACTAGGAGCTGCTGCTCTCAATACTCTTTGTCGCAGCTCACTTGGCTGCTGTTTCTTAGCTGCACGCGCGCGTACAATATATATTATTCCTAACGTTCATCCTGTATATATATGTTACTGTATATATAAGTCATTTGTAGAACATATATATATATATATATAGATGGAATACAGTGTGTGCTCCGAATGTGCACGACGGCGTCGCTGTAGGGAAGGACGGATGCGGCCTCTACAGTAGTACCTGTAACCAGTTTCCAGCGGCTGTTTATACATATATATACATATATATATACACATAGGCCACAGAGTGCAGACACGCTTATACACTGCAGAGAGGATGGTGATCGCTATCAAGAAGCGAGTGAGTGTCCGCTGCACCTATACATATATATATATATATATATATAACAGCCCTACTCTTATTTTCTTTTCTCTCTTGCCTTATCATTTTTATCTCTCGCTGCATACATATACCACATATACACTCTCGTTCACGCATGAGTATATATACATATATTTATGTACATCCATATATATATAAGTATATCTGTATTCCCTATACTACACCTATTTCACGCTTTTTTATTCCGGCTTGTGTTCTTGTTGCGTTGCCGCTGCTGCTGCTATAAACTGTTGCTGCTGTTGCTGCTGCTGCCGCTGCTGCTGGTCAGCAAAGACTTATCCTCTCTCACGGTCTGTGTTGTGTATCGCGCATGCGCACAAAGGAACGAGAGAAAGAGAGAGAGAGCACAGAGAGCTCCTATGACTCAACCGAAGCGATATCTCTATAAAAACCTGTGGAGCGCACGTTAAAAACACGAGAAGAAATCTCGCGGAACGAATTCTCTCTTTCGTTCTGTTATACAAGTATATATACATACATTAGAGAGAGAGAGAGAGAGAGAGAGAGACCCTCGAAGAGACAAACACACTACGGTGAATATTTGTCGGTCAACGTACGTATCTCTCTCTCTCTCCATGCTGTGTACTCCGCGCGCGGCTCTCTTCGCTGATTCATCGCTCCGCTCGCACAAACACACACACGCGCACACACACACAGCCAAAGGTACATATGCACGCGTTACGTCAACACCGCACGCCTAGTCGGCACACGGGCACGACTACACACACACACACACACGGGCATTATAAACCGGTGCGGCAGTCGAAATAATTGCGCTAATTAAAGCCAATTGTCCGAGTCGCGCGGTGCTGCTGCTGCTGCCGGGTTTCCGAAAGTCACCCGCGGGAGACCAGCTCTTTACCGAGTGTCCTTGCCCATCTCTCTCTCTCTCACTCTCTCTCTCTCTCCCTCGTGTATGCATTATACGTTTGAGTGGCGAGCGAAACTCGCTTATCTTATACCTCGCGCGCCGCGAGCGATAATGTGTGCGTGTGTGTGTGCATGCGGAAAGAGCTATACGCTCTTTTGCGGCGCTGCTGTTGCACATACGTACATCGCGAGAGAGCAGAAATTCAATCGGCCCGGTAAATAGTTGCGCACGTACATATATATATACATGAATCGCCTATATGCACCACGGATCTTTGGAAAAGCTTTAAATTTGTCTCTGGTTACGCAATGTGAGCCCGCTTCCTCTGTCTATAAACGATATCGATCTTATATGCGATGGATCATCGATCGCCACCGCCTCCGCTCTTTTCTACGCGCTTCCTCGTGTTGCTGCAATCATCTCTGTATATGTATATATATAGATATGAGAACATGCTCGGCGGTGTACCGAACGGAAAAAGAAAAAGTCGACGAGACAATGGACTCATTCCTGATTTCCTTCGCTCGTCATACATATATATATATTTTCATTTTCTCTCTCTCGCTCGCTCTTGAGTTTCCCGTACTGTGACATATACACACGTACGCGCCTTCATAGCCGCGGGGAATAATCGTATCTACGTAATAGAAAGTTAGCTGCTCTCGCGCACTTCGGCCTGTGTCTGTGTGCATGTGTATTTGTGTGTGTAGGAGGAGGGGGGATAGGCAGAGAGCACATATCCAACAAGTGCAAAGTTGCAAGGTCAATGCGTAACTCGATACGCGCGACAGCTGTCTTTCTCTCTCCCTCGGCTGCGGCAGCCGCGCGCGTTCCTCGCGCCTATTATAACGGAAAGCGTCATCTATATACACAGATACGACAGCATAGAGAAAGAGAGAGAGAGAGAGAGAGAGAGAGAGAGAGAGAGAGAGGTATATAGGCACTTAGAAGTATACTGCACACAGAAGCCGATCGCTCGTTCGCATGTTGCGCATGCCATCCGTGCAACGTTTGGAAAATTTTAAAAGGCGCATTATAATACGTGTGTCTCTGTTTTTGACTTTCTTATGCCTGTGTGTCTGTTCTCTTTCTCTCTCTCATTCTCTGTGTGTGTTTGTATGCTCGTAAGCTCGAGCAGCGGCAGCAGATCGGTTTGTTGTAATAACTCTCGGGCGGCGTGGCGCTGCCGCCACCGCCGCCACCGCCGCCGTCGCCGTGCTGCCGCTGCTCTGTATATATACGTACATATGTATGTATATATATATAAAGAGCTCGGGAGAAAGGCGTTGGAGGTGTGCGACGGCAGCGCCGCCTTGAGCGACCGTACCAGTGTACATTATAGTCCCCGATCGCACGCACCGCAACCCGAGAAATGTATATCCTCGCGTACTAGTTTATACCGCGGCCTCTCTCTTTCTCTCTTGCACCAGTGTGTGCAGTATACATACACACTTTTTTTTCTCTTCCTCTCCCGCGGGCACACATATATACGCGTTCTTTTTTCGGGTTCTCGGATCTCCCTCCCGCTATACCAGAGAACTTTATACCGTCGCTACGCTCGCGTTCGCTCATATACACACACGTACACGCGATAATTATATATACATGTGATATACTTTCCGTCATTTCGTAATTGCGTTTATATTCTGTATTTGTATGTGTCATTCGCCGAGTAATATATATAGTTTGTGTGTGATCGTGCAGTGCGAGGTGTGCCATTATTACGCTTATCACACATATATATTATTCAACCTCTTGCTTTTATTCTGGTGATGGTTTTAACGACGGACGATTCTCTTCGAGGAGGAGTGCAGCGCTTGACATAAAACTTCGAACTGTATAGTGCAGGCGATCGGAGACTGTGTGTGTGTGTGTGTGTGTGTGTGTGTGTGTGTGTATGTGCAACGCAGCACCTGCAGTGTTCGAATGGTTCGTTATCAGCTTCGCTTCCAACCAGCCATAGGACGTATATCGTCGTATCGCTCATCCATAAGTGCCAGTACTTATACATATATATATAAACTCTCTGACCACTGCACGTACACTCACACCAACTGACAACTACTTTTTTCCTCCGTCCAGCCTCGTCATTTCGATTCAATTCAATTTTAAGCCAGTTGTACACACTGCAACAGTGATTCGAACCAGAGCTCTCTCGGTCCGCGCGTTCCATTAAACATTTAGTTCCTATATACCGAAAAATCACGCTTTCACCCAATCTCCCAATCTCAAAGGAATGTGGTGCTGCTCGCTTTTACGATCGGGCCCCCTCGCGCGCTCACAACTTAAACAAACCGCGTTCCGTCCCGGTGCACGCACGAAAAATCCCCAACCAAAAAATCCACCTCTCTCGAAAACCGCCTGCTCTGCAGCCCATCTCTCTCTATATATACATATACCCAACATTTTCCTCACTGCGCGCTCCTCGGGACTTCGCTCAGTGCCAAAATGTACATATATATACGGGGTGCTATTGTCCGTGTATCATATATGCGCGCATATAATAATCGCTCGTGGCCGTCCGCGCGATGTCGGTTATATTATCGCTTATCGCTATCTGCCGGCGATAAGCTGCGGCAGCGGCGGCGGCCCTACTCAGCTCTTATCTGGAGCGCGAGGAGTTCGAGGAGCAGCAGCGGCAACAGCAGCAACAGCAACGACGACAGCGAGGCACAGTCACGGCTCGGTGAGCAGCTTCGTGGCCTATACGTAACCTGCCACTGACGTCGCTGCTGCTGCTGCTACTCTGGTTCTAGCTTTCTCCGTCTCCTTTGCTTTTTCAAGACTTTTCGCGTATAAAACCAGGCGAGTAGACTTCCTTCTTAAATTATTCTCCTTTTTTCCTTCTCACGAACACCCACACACACGCACATACACGCATTATACGCACGAGATTACGAATTCATCACACTGTCTATCTGCAGTCTCTTGTATACGCTGGAAAATTGCGAAAGTCCAGAAGCTGAAAAGTTATTTAATCTGCTCTCTTGCGGGGAAGGAGGGGCGGGGGGGGGGGAGGGGAGTCCTATTGTGTCGAGCCGAACGAAATTGCTCTGGGTTGCACTTTGCGAGTTCCGTTGATCCGACTAAAGATTTTTGTCGTACCAATGGAATTGGCCGTGCACAGGCCACACACAGCAATATTCTTCGACAAGATGCAATGCACTTTCGAAAATAGCGAGTGTACTTTTCTCGTTATCTCTCCGTTGTAAATTGATCGATCGCAATGATAAGCGAGTATCTAGTGGCACACGTGCTGTGTGGCATGCTACTGCCATTCGCTATTGCAATTAATCAATCACGAATGATCGACTAACGAAAAAAGCTATGCCGACACTGCTTGCAACGAAAAAAGAATAAGGCTAGCAAATAACTTTTTGCCTAGAGTAGGCGATGTTGATTTTTTTTTTGACATCCTGTGTATACAGTCTCTTGTTGCTTGGACGCTTTCTCCACCGAGGAGCAAGGTGTTTGTTCTTTTGTTTTCCTCGTCCGCGTATAAACTTACTTAGACAGTTATATATATACATGTTTCTGTACTCGGGCAGTTCTATTTGTTGGTTGGTTGGTTGGCTGGTTACCTATTTTATACTTATTGCTACTTACTTGGTGGTGGGATTATATTTTTTTTTGTATAATATTGGTACGCGTTGCCTCGATTGACTCTAAACCGCAGCTTCTCAACACAGATATCTTGGAGGAAGAAAGCAGCCGATGTTCATCCGTCCGTAGACGACCATTAACACAAAACCACGTTGTGCGACAACTTGAAATTCAGTACCGTGTGAGAGATAACGAGAGCATATCGCCAATCGAGCCGTTGAGAGCGAGAGAAATAGATAGAGAGAGAAAGAGAGAGAGAGAGTGACGAGATGAGACTAACGTGACCGAAGTGAGAGATCCCGTGGGCGCAAAGAGAGAAAGAGAGACAGGAGAGACAACAACCACTGTAGCCAGAGAATATATCTGGAACGGGAACGACGACGCGCGAAACGAGTGATCCGAGTCCAAGTTGATCAAGAGACCCAGGTGATAGGATGATGAGCATAAACGGTAGGAGGACCGTCGCCAAACAGAACTCGATGAGCGAGCATACGGGTCCGGTCAGTCTCAACATGGTCATCGGTCAGAAGAGCAACGGCGGCAACAACGGTGGTGGCGCTGCCACTGGCGTAGTCGCGGCCGCTGTACGTCACCATCATCAGAATCGCGAGAGCAACGACACGCTGTCGCAGCTCGAGCAACAGGTCCGCTCGATCGAGATGAACACTAAGGCCGCAGCCAGGCTCAGGGAGGGTCTTATCAGCCAAGAACCCGCCGATACCTATCAGCGATACCGCGAGCAGGAGGACCTTCTGGGCACCATTAACCACGAGCCTGAGCGGTAACACACACGTCCAACGATCCGAGGCGAGGAAGCGATAGCGCGAGCGATTCTGTGCGGCTCGCGGTCTCTCATCATCCGTCTATCTTACCCATCATCATCATCATCGTCATCATCATCATTCTCATCCTAATGATTAACAATTGGTTGGCGTGTGCATAATCAGAAAACGCTTCTTTACCATCCAGTGGGCTGAAAGACTTGAACGAACGACGATTTGTTGTCTCTGCTGATGAATTTGGTTGAAAGTGTGTGTGCGAACATTGATCGAAGTACACATTTTCAAATGAACAATCGGCATGTGTGACAAATCGTTTGCTTGCAGGCAGGATTTCTGTTTCAATTGCGATTGGAATTCGTCGTAATACTGCAAATAAAAGATGATCTATTTGCAGTGAAAGGGTCTTTTCTGAGCGTACACTAACAATGCTTCTTACTAGAATATTGCAATTGATATTTAATTAGCAATCATTTTATTTATTTATTCATTCACTCATTCATTCATCATTCTTCTTGATTCATCGTTAGCACTTTTTTTTTTGACAAGTGACTGCGTCTCTAGATTAACTGGTTCGTCTGGGTCGAGAAAAGTTCTTTGGGAAAAGGTTAGATACTTGGTAGTGTTGAAACTCGGTTCAATAACCTTTGCTCGGTAGATTTTTGTGGGGAAAGGATTTAAAATTATACGCTGTGGCTTTTTTTAAATTTGGCCTAAAGGCCAAATTTAAATTTAAAGTAGGTCGCAATTTTACTGGTCTCATTCGAAAACTTGGTAATTTTTTTATGAACAAATTGTGCTATGCACTTAAATATTAAACGTGAATGCTAAATACCTTTATTCAATTTAGTCGCATAATGAGTTCAGTAATTATATCTCTTTTATTTGTTTGAATAGTATAAAAGAAATATATGAATATTTTAAAATTATTATATAAAAGTAAAAAGTTGCACTTCAAATTCTGTTTAAACAGAAAATTCACTGCTGTACGAAAATTTCGCTGTAGTAAGCAAAATGGAAACGTCAGAGTGATATAATCTTCGAGAACTTGGCAAAGTTCCTTCATTTTTCTATTAAAAAAAGTCATTACATAATTTTTCATAACTGCAATATTTTTAGACGCGCAAATGATAATCGAATAAAAATTACAATCAACTAACAATATAAGCGGTGATTAACTAATAAAAAAAAACACGACACGTTATCCGATATTTATTTAACGTCGTTTTATTTCGAGTACTAAAAATCATATCAGTGTAAGAAAAGTAGATAGATTTTAAAATATAATAATAAGTTGTAAGACTTTATTTTGTCAAGGGGTTTTTCGTGTGATTAAAGCATATTCTTTGACTGTATCTGTATAGTTAAAATGCAAAATATCTTCGCAATTCAATTAAAGACGTTTCAAGTAATCTGATCGAGTTTATACATCTATGATATTTATTGCATAGTTAGTCAATATAATTGTTATTTACAATGTTTTCAAACATATTCTACTACGAATTGATAAATTAGTAAAATTATCGTGTGCATCGATGAAAATAATCATTACAACGGAAAATTATTTATACTCAATCGGAGATCATTTAATCAAAGAATCGAGTTTAGTATTAAATTTATCATAACGAAATAAATCTTAACTTTATTAACAGCAAAAACTTTGAAAGGATTTGTATATTATTTATTTTATGAAAAACTTAAAAATAACTTGGAGACGAATTGAAAAATACATAAAATGTATATTTCTATTTGCTCTTGAAACGTCAAGAGAGTAATTTAAATAGTGACAAAGTTGAAAAAAAATTTTATCAGCTGTTATGAATATCCATGAACAAAGTTGAATATAAAAGCTCCAACTAACAGTTACAACGCATTTCGTTTATCAAACGTGTTCAAGCTTCTCGAATGTTTGTACAATGTGAACAGCGCAAAAGCTTTCAACTCTTTTCCAGCTAAAAAATAGTTACTTCCTCAATTTTCGCGTTCACAGAACCAGTTCAAAAATAAATCTATTTTGTTACAAGCTTAATTTAGGTTCATTCGGTATTTTGAAAAATCGATAAATTGCAAAAATATATCTCTGTACGCTCACCGTCTATTTATAGCTTTATTAATCTTTATAAATTCATTAAAGTGCGCAAGTAAGCGGCGCATCGTCACTGTTAAAAACTGCATTGCACGCGACGCGCAGTGCACACAAAACGCTCGTGATTTCATTGCGGTGGAACGCACTCTAATGGAAAATATGAAAATTTCAAAAAGAATGTAAACATTTATCACTTTCTATGTAACGCGCGCGCTTACAACATTTTCTCTCGCGTGCCGCGCATCGGTTTGCTTATATTGATTCGTCATGGACCTCAATTCCAATCGGTTGAGAATTCTCCATAATATTTATCTTCGTATAGTAATAGAAATTTCCGATTTAACAAATGTTCTTAATAATTGTTCAAACGATACGACAAGATAATTATATTTGTACATTTGGTGTTTATGTTCTTCTATCGTAGAAAAACATTTTTTCGACGATATCTTACAATAGCTCGCAGTGTCGTTTTGCACTCGAAAAATTGTCAGGATGATGAATAAATTTGTAAATACGGCAGGCTTAACATTATTAATTATCTAGCGACTGATAAGAGTATTGTTTCTTATCAAAAATCAAGTCTGTGATCTTGACAGTAAACAGGATTTCTAACACACTTTGCGACATGAAAACATACATTTATACCGTTATAACGATTCCGATAAATAAATCAGATTAATATATTTATTTTAAAAAATGGGTCGACACACGAGCTGCATACGTATATTCCTTCGCTCCGTCAGAACTTTTCTCGAGGCTATACGCTTTACAACAGATAGGCGCTGCTGTATATATAGTATGGAACATAACAACGTCATACAAGTAGGAATCGTACCGCAGTCGAGAGACGCGGTCTGCTTTATTTATAAGTCCTTCGGAATCGTGCTGTGATGAAAAGCTGTGATGAATTTAGTTTTTCCTGAAGAAATATATATTTTATTCGATAAACACTATAATAACGTAGAATCACTTGGGTTGGAGTCAAAGCTCGAATATTATAAAATATTGAACGATGTTTTATGCAGATATAAAAAACGTGTAGGTTGATACAATATTACATATATAGATGGGGTGATTGATCGATCGATAGATGGCTTACGTAATCTACCGTTACACCAATTACGATAGATAAAAATCAGTAAGACTCGAATATTTAATATGCAATTAATATATACTTTCGAAACGGCCGCGCTCTCTCCCAAAAGCGTCCAAACAAAGTTTGATCTCGTTGTAGCGGGGCGCAGCGCAGGCCTGAAACCCACTGCCCTCGATATTAAAATTCCATTCCATTACATTAGTACAATAATGAATCACCGCGCGTTCAATCCCGGAATAAAATTAATATCCCAATGAACATACCGCCGAAGTCACTCGACTTTCAATTCACATCGCATAAAACATCCATTCAACTAATTCTGGATAAGTTCTTCATTCCCCGTACCCCGCGATTCGCTTTTGTAACGCTAAACGAGCCCAATTGTATTATTAGAATCGACGTCTAATTTCGAGGCATAAAGCGCCGCTCATAAGTACGCTGCCAATTCACGAGAGCGCGAAATGTAACGCCTCGAACAAATTCTCATCACCGCGCGATTCCCCACCAAAAGCCAACACACACGCACCAATCGCTCGCGCGTTCGCAACTCAAAAGGAAATACGCACTCACGCTAATCGTCGCGCTTCCGAAAAAAAAAAAAAACAAATCAGGATCGTAGCGGCACCGCGTGGACTGGAACGGGGCCAGGCGGGCCGCAACTCGTTCGGCCACGAAAGTCGCCATCGTCAGGCATTGGCCTCAACGCAAACCTCGAGCAGATTGGCTCGGGCCGCCTCGGATGCACGTCGCAGGCCCGAGATCGAGCCACCACCCAGGATGCAGCGAGCCATAGCCAAGCCGAACTCTAGGCCCGTCGTCTCTGTGCTGGCCACCGAGGTAACACACGTCCTATACACGGCGACCGCACCGAGCGAACTTCACGATATACCTCTCTGGGCTGCTTTATTATATATCATGATGTATTGAATTTTGGTTATTATAACAGATACTGTAACTGTGCTAAGTATCTCGAGGCGGGACCTGGCGAAAGTTTTCACCTCGATTTGAGCCTCGAGTGCTCCTTCGATGGCGAGGTTTCCCAGGTGTTGACCGATTTATTTAGCGGACAAAACTTACTCTCTTCAATCTATATCAGCCGAGAATTGTGCTTATAGCAATTGGACTTGTGCGTTGTACAAATTATGTATTTCGCGTAGATTATATTATACTCATAGCTTCGGCGAACAGATTTAATTGCACCAGCAGTGTTTCGATATTTCCCAATCTTGTATTGCTTTTCAATTATTTCTTTTACAAATACTTTTAGACATACTCCGAGTACATCCCATATTAGACGCCGCGCAAAACATCAAATTAAGGTTAGGGAGCATGCAGCCCACCCGAAAATCCCATCTCCGCAGCATATATATATATATACACATCCCAGCCTCGCGGCGAACGCCTCTCTATTAATTGAGAGCTTTCCCTCATTCAAGCCTCTCGCAGTGTTCCATCAGCAGCAGCAGCAGCAGCAGCAGAGTGAGAGAGAGAGAGAGAGAGAGAGAGAGAGAGAGAGGGAGAATCGCGCGTTGTTCCACCCTCGGCAACACACCACCGCGAACTCGCTATATATAACTACAGACGGCTAGAAACGACGGTCTATCAGGCAGCCGCCGTAGAGAGAGCGAATCGCGCAACAAGTAGGGCGAGCTACGCAGGCGCACCAGCCCCGCGACTTACAACACTCGCACTCTCTCTGTCTCTCTCTTGGCTGGACGTACCGCGTCGTCGTCGACGTATCGATCCCTTCTCTCTGTCTCTCTCTCTCTCTCTCTCTCTCTGTCTCTACACACATCTCCTCCCCCGACGTCCAACGTCGACTCGCACACCACCCCCACACACACGCGCATACACACACGACGCGAGCATAGAGCAGACGGCAGCAGCAGCAGCAGAAGCAGAACTGGCGCCAGCTTCGCTTCTCTCCCTCGGCTGGCGACGACCGTCTCTACTATTAGTACGCGCGCGCCTGCAAAGCGTCGGAGCAGCGGATGGCGGATGGCGACTGTCCGGGAGCAGCTTCCTCCTCCGCCTGCCTCGACTACCTCCTCCAGCAGCAGCGGCGGCAACGATAAGCACCTGAGCCACCGGGAGCAGAGGGAACGCGAGCGAGAACAGCAGCAGCACCACCACCACCACTACCACCACCAAACTGGCCACGGCAGCAGCAGCGTGCGGGCGGCGAAACAGCCCCGGCAAGATGGTCGCGCGCGGCCTTCTCCGGGTAACCGAGCTCCGGACCGAGCGGACGAGGCCAAGGCAAAACATTAACAAACCGAGAGAGACCGAGCGAGAGCGTGTGTGACACTTGGACCCAGACCGACTGCATCCCTCATCGCACGCCCCTTTTATACCCTCGCTCACACGCACACACACACACACACAAGCACTGACCCTCCCCCACACCTACGCACACCACACACACACAGATACACAGACACAGACAGGTATAGAGATGTAGAGAGAAGCGTCCCTCCCATGTATACGAGTGATCCGATCTCTGCGGGGGGCTGACTGTGTCCGCGTATAATCGTTTAGAGTTGTAGCTGTATAATATATAGTTGGATATATATATGTATATGTCCGAGTGTCGTCGGATATGTAGAGTCGAGAGTGTGTACTAATGCGCGGGTGTTCCCGTCTGGTTGTGGCTTGGTTGCAGGCGGCTGATGGCGTCGGCGGTGGCGGTGGCGTCTCGAGCGGCGGCGGCGGTGGCGCCGGACCCCCGGGACCCGGGGCCGCCCGTCTATCCTCGAGGAGCCGACAGTCCGAGGAGCCCCACATCGGCAAGTACAAGCTCCTCAAGACTATCGGCAAGGGCAACTTCGCCAAGGTCAAGCTCGCCAAGCACGTGCCGACGGGCAAGGAGGTCGCCATCAAGATCATCGACAAGACACAGCTCAATCCCGGCAGTCTGCAAAAGGTACATATAAACGGTTTTCATCCTTTTTTTTTCTTTTTTGCTTCCTCTCTTTTTTTTTTACGTTCCGCGGTAGAATGGGAAAGGGGTGCCGTCTCGCTAGCGGTGGTGTTACTTCTTTTCCCAGTGCGAGCGCTGCTGCCAACGGGGTTGCGTAACGGCCCCTGCACCTCCCCCAACACACCAGTCTAGTGATTTTCTTTTGTGCAGTCGTCGACCCCCCACTGACGGAAGCGCAGACGACTCTATTCTTTTTCTCTGTTCTTGCTACCCTAACAACTCTCCCCCGCCTGTCGAGGAGACTCTCCTTAATAATTGTTTTTTTTTTAGTTCGACTGACTTTTGACGTTCGTTGGGTGGGAACTATTTTAATGACTTACGGGAGAACTCGTGAAAATGCAATTTGTAATCCGGGGCCTAGTGAAATGAGGGAAATTCATGTCGGGGATAGAGTCTCTGCAGTTTAGGGTCAATTTCACTTCTTCTCGCTTCCGACGGCTAATGAAATTCGCGGATACTCCATTGTCCGGTTTTACTGCTTTTCCTCGAAAAGGAAAAGTCGAGTCGCTATGCAAAATCCAACTAACTTTCGGAGTGTATACAGTCGTGATCGCGATGTAAAAATATAAGAGAAGTATTCGATCGAATTGAAAAAATTACTGCCGCACTTTACCTGGAGAGATCTTTCCTTTTTATTGCAGTGACTTTGAAATCTCGCGAGGTATATACGATAAAAAGTGGCTCAACGACATCATAAAAATAAAAGATGATTCACAATAAAAAAGAAAGAAAAAATGGCAATTTCATATCAATCTCTCTCTATCCGTGACTCACTTTAATTTATTACGCGTAGCTTTCTGTGTTTTTTTTTCTTCTTTTTTAGAGCAAGTACTATATGATTATCTGGTTTTTTATGAGAAAATTCCCTCCGCGCTCCCGATCCAAATGCTCCAGACGATTAAATTCTACTTTCAAAAGAATGCAGAGAGTACAGCTGCACGCTTTCGTCGATAATAGTCTCGATACTCCGGAGTTGAGTGAAAAGAAAAAAAGTCGAAGACCCACATTTAATTGGAATAAGCGCATAATCGATATGCCCAGTTAAACCCGATAATTCGCGCGCTCACCAAAGATGGGCTCATTGTCAACCTCGTTTTTTCAAAAAAGAAAAAAAAAATAACCTCTCAAACTCGTTATCTCGCGGGGAGGGAAATTGAAAGTCAAGAGTTGTTGTGCTTATATACCTCTTTTGTCACCTGGCATTGTTCTATATATCGGTGGTATTCAGCTGCCTGACAATAAACACAATGGAGGAATGCATCACAATGCCATTCAATTCCTCTCTCTCTCTCTCTCTCTCTCTCGACAGAGTCATCGTGCACTTTTGACTGATGCGCGGCTCGCGTGCAATTTCCGGGCGCTGCTTCGAGGTCGCGCTCTCCTCTAACGAGCGAAGCTTTTCTTACTTTTTACCATGATGTTGCGCACTGCCCGTCGAGGCATTGATTTCGGAATAACCGACCGCTTTTATATCACAATGTCTTATCCAAACCAACTAACGATCCTGTGAATGTCCAACAGCTTTTCCGCGAGGTCAGGATAATGAAGATGCTGGACCACCCGAACATCGTGAAGCTCTTCCAAGTGATCGAGACGGAGAAGACGCTTTACCTGGTGATGGAGTACGCGTCGGGTGGCGAGGTGTTCGATTATCTCGTACTACACGGCCGCATGAAGGAGAAGGAGGCGCGCGCCAAGTTCAGGCAGATCGTCTCGGCGGTACAGTACTGCCACCAGAAGAAGATCATACACAGGGATCTCAAAGCCGAGAATCTCCTCCTCGACAGCGAGATGAACATCAAGATCGCGGACTTTGGCTTCAGCAACGAGTTCACGCCCGGCAACAAGCTCGACACCTTCTGCGGATCGCCGCCCTATGCTGCCCCCGAACTCTTTCAAGGTATGTGCTTCCCGCCTCTCGCTCGTTCTCGCTCGTTCTCGCTCGTTCTCGCTCGTTCTCGCTCGTTCTCGCTCGTTCTCTCTCTCTCTCTCTCTCTCTCTCTCTCTCTCTCTCTCTCTCTCTCTCTCTCTCTCTCTCTCTCTCTCTCTCTCTCTCTCTCTCTCTCTCTCTCTCTCTCTCTCTCTCTCTTGCTC
>UELV01155961.1:0-15848 GCA_900490015.1 Megastigmus stigmatizans
GAGAGAGAGAGACCCCAAAGAATTCCACGAGCAGGCGGCTCATTTCAATAATTTTATATGCAAATAAAGCTCGCACCAGTCCATCCATAAAGCCGTCGGTATGTGTATATATATACAGAATCGCTCGCAGCGTGAAGGAGGACTCATCCGACATGGGGCCGCCCCACGTATATTTTCACCTTTTCGAAACTCTGCTCCTTTTTTTCACGATCGCGGTGGACTATAAGACTAGCGCTTCCGGCTGCTCTCGTCACGGCCGATCATTCGTCTCGCAGCGGGGGAAATCGTGTGTGTGTGTGTATTACGACTGTACGACGCACGGCGACGAGCAGCTCTCTCTCTCTCTCTCTCTTTCTTTCTCTCTCGATCTCGAAAGTCTGCGAGTGAGGAGAGTTCTAGTGTGTGCGCACGGAGCTGGAATATTCTTCTCGGAATAAAGTTCGACGCGGAGAGGAGCTAATGGCCGACTCGTGCTACAAATTTTAAGGTGGCCTCTCCTCGCCGACTCTGCTGTTTCTGCTGCTGCTGCTGCTGCTGCTACTTTTCGAGACTACTAATGCCCTTCAAGTGTCGCATTCATTTGCAACGAGTGCAGCTTTCTTATATTCATATATATACACCTTTCCTTCTTTTTCAGCTGCACGTATGTCTGCTCGTCGTACTTAAACCTTTTATTTCTCTCGGTATCCTTGTCCACCATAATGTGGTTGAAGATATATTTGTGCACTTGTTAGAAAAATTGCATTTCTGCATTTAGTCGAGACTTTTCTTACGAGTATAATTGTCTTGAAAAAAATCTATAAATCTATATAAAAGAACATAAATATAATTGTTTTGCATACAAGGTGCAGCCACTCCTTTCGAAGGGAAGCATTACAAATCATCAAATTCGTGTGTGGCTCTGCCGCGCTCACGAGCCTCCACTTGCCCACAGAAACACAGTCAGAGCAGTTACAGCGATCGAAGTGCTAAATGTAGTCAGCGGCTGCCGCTTATACAGGACAAGTAGTTGGAGCAAGATTTCGAGGCGGACGGGTAAAAATGAGTGGCCGCTTTGAGGAGGACGTACACACACACACACACACACACACATACACGCGCGCGTACGCACACACAAGCTATACATACGAGAAGCATCGGAGTGTACATAAGCACCAGAGCAGGTCTCTCTATCTCAGAGCAACGGCCGTCGACCCAATTAGGAGAATCTCGGGGAGCTGCTGCCGAGGCCCTTGTTAGAGCTGGTTCCCTCAATTCTTAAAGTGGCAGCGCGACACTCTCCCTTCGTCGCCGGCGACGGCGGCAACTCGTCTTCGAGCGCCGCGATGGCGATGCCTGCGTCTATGTATACGTACGCACATAACGCGCGCACATGCGTCCGCATGCCCTATCGTGCCCGGTGCATGTGAAGGCCTCGTGCATAATGGTGTGCGCGCATGTACGTGCACGCGCTGCTACTTTTTTTCTCCCCCGACCTCCTCCTCCTCGGCTTTATTCTTCACGCCCCGTATAGTGCGACTGCACCGCGCGTGTACAGTAGCTTCCGCCGCGCGTAAACGAGCCTCTGCAGTTAGGGCCCTAAGAGGTATATTCCATTTAAATAAGGCAATTTTCGACACATTCTTTTTGCTCGCGTCTAATTGGGGGACTCGAGCAGGCCGAGCCGAATTGTTTCGTATAATCATGGCTGCATAAGTTTGCAGCTTGGTTCGTTCAAACTGAAACATTCTGTATAACATTAGTGTGTGTACAGGTACAGAAGTAGTAGTCGCACGACTCATTTGGAAAATGATTGCGAAAGCATTTCTCAAAACTGTGCGCGAAGCAAATAGATATACCAAAGAGTCCAAAAAAAAAAACAGGCACCTGTTTGTAAAGCTTGCTCTGTACATATAACGAAAGAAAGAAAAAAAAAATGAAGCGGTCGGTGCGCGCGTGTGTGCCCATTGAGGCGGCGTTGCATATACGAGCTACGTGCGCGCTTCGTCATAACCGCGTAAATGAATATTGATGCGTTACGGATATACACATTACACACGTTAACCGGTCGCCACGCAACGCGCACACATATATACATATACGCCTACTGTGTGTGTATGTATAGGGAGCGTCGGCCGGTCGCCGCTAATTACGTATACACAGTCTTGCTCCTTCCCGTCGATTCTCGCTCGGAAACGAGATGCGGGTTGAGAGGGAGGAGGCCAGAGTCAGTGAGTGAGAGAGAGAGAGAGAGAGAGAGACAGAGACCGATTCCCGGTAGGAGCGTCCGTTTTGCGGAATGGTCGAAAATCGCACGGCGGACTGTAATTTGCGGCGGTGTGGAGCGCGCGATTGTCCGCATCGTCTCAACACACACACACACACGCGCACACGCACGCACGCTCGTTTGCGAGAGAGACTGCGGTAGATCTAGTTAGGAAAGAATAGGACGAGCTGCTGCTGCGCGCGCGTCCTGTTATGCAGACAGGCCACTCGAGCGTGGGACTCTTTCTCTCTCTCTCTCTCTTTCGAGCCTCGTATATTAGTGGTTTGACGACGAGTGTGTGTGTTTTCTCTCTCTCTCGCTCTCTCTTACTGGCTCAGGTCCATGTGGTTTCATTCAATTCGCCCCTTCCAAGCACACTCTGCGCACTCGATAATTGTGCAGGGCCACCGCCGCAGTAGCCCGTGGATATATGCGCTCGCTCGAGCTCCGTCTTCTTATATACACCGAATCGAAAATATCTGGCTTTTTCTCGCTTTTTTTTTCTCTCTCTCTCCTCTCTTCTTCCACAAAAGTACACGGACACCCGAGTGCATGTACTAATGAACTGGTCGCAATTTTCTCGTCAAACACGTCGTCGACTGGGCACACACACACACACACACACGCATCACACACACATAGACACAGAGACCTAAAGCCCTGTGCACGTAATTACGTGCGTGTCTAGGCATCGCAGACACTCGAAATGTCGCCGGAGCATGAACACGCGCACCGATAAGCCACTGTACGCACACACTTCTCGAAAAGAGAGCGAGAGAGAGGAGAAAAGAAGAAAAAAAACACAAGCGCGTTTTTTTACACTAACTGCAGAGAGGCTCTGATGAGAGTGAGAGAGAGAGAAAGAGAGAGAAAGTATATAGGGATCCCCTCGGGTCCACTTCCTGGAATCGTCGTTGCTGATGGATGGGGCGCGCAGGGAGAAACCGCCCCTGTGCAAACAACCTGCTGCGGTCGCGGCGCCACACAACCAAGCGGCAGCGGCGGCAGCCAGTCCACGTCGTATTATCCTCTATTAATATCATAATATAAATATAACTCGTGTGTGCGCGTCGAGAGCGGCCGCGTTCGCGCTCGACTGAGTCGGCGAGCCAATGGAACAGAGCGAGAGAGAGAGAGTCGATCAAGTGCGCTCCGGTTGAGTCGGGGGGAACTGGTCGCTTGCACGCTCGTATGTGTGTGTGCGCGTGCGTGCAGTGTATAGTACTCTACTCGTGGGGCTGCCTCCTCGTTGTCGCTGCTGCTGCTCTACAACGAGTGAAAGGGGCAGAGAGAGAGAGAGAGAGAGAGAGTGAGAGAGAGAGAGAGAAAGAGCAGGGAGCAAGTGGCGCGTGATGAGTAGGGTGTGTTACACGCGCATTATGCGAGAGAGAGAGAGAGAGAGAGAGAGAGAAGAGAGATCCTGCCCTCCTTGCTCGCTACCCCGTACATACGTACGTACGGCACACACGAGCGCTGCTGCTTCTCCCATCCACCACCACCTCTCCAGCGATCCGGCTACATTTCCATTTCGCTTCTATATATACATGCGTGCGTACGCGCGCTCGTGCAGTGTGCAGCCGGGAAGAATAGCGGGGCTTAGACAATTGTATCGGGTAATCGTTCCATATCGGATCCAAACTTCCCCCCCATATACCGACTCAATTGCTCCAAATTTGTCTAGTTCTCTCTCGCTCGGTACACATTTATATGGCTCGCTCGCTCCACGGATTACATATCTTTTATCTTGGATTTTTCAATGGCGATGATCGCTGTTGAGAGAGGAAGCACTGCGCACGCGACGATTGTTGGACTCTTGCGTAGCGAACGATACGATATGGATATATATAGGCGGCCAGCGGGAGAGAAACGAAGATTCTGCGTGTATGTATGTACTTTTGTTTGTGAGGATATGCTGCTGCACACACCTACACGAGTTCGCGAAAAAAAAGGCCCGATGCGCGCGACGTAATGAATGTACTGCGCGCTAAAGACGCGCGATCGTCTCTTTATGGAGCGATTATGTTGTTATTTAGCGAAGCTTTAGGGGGTCATTTTAAATGCTTTGTGTGCTCCGTTTCCTTTGTACTTAATCGCAGGTTATTCAGGTATTTTGAGCTTTTATGATTCGCGATAGGGAGATTGTTCGTTAACCGAAGGGCGAGGAGCTAAAAATAAAAAATTACGTTTATTTTTGACGAAATATATATATACGCGATATTACTCGAGAAATAATTAATTGAATCAATAACTTAACGGGGTGTCAAAGTCCTACTGTTATCGTTAAACTAGTTTACCGACCGGATTCTGAATAATTAGTTATAACTAAATAAATACTTCAAATTATACAAATGCAAAAAATAAGGTGTACTTATTAGTCTATTAATTAAAAATTATTTGGCAAAGTTTCAAGTGAATATTTTAACGACGCCTTCAAAAATTCTTACGCCGAAAAAATTCGTTCATTTTAGAAACAAGAATTTTCGTAGGTGTCATTGAAATATTTACTAAAAACTTTATTAGATAGTAGTTAATTAGATCATAGATGAAGTGCACTTATAATCAGGATTTGTATAATTTAAAGTATTTTTTTAATTAATACGAATTACTTGTTTTTCGGTCGATAAAATATAAAAAGTGGGAATTTAAAATTTTAATTAATTTTAGCACCCCCTTAAAAGTAGTTTCTACCTTATGTAAAAACGTTAAACAGTTCGTTAAATATGTATATGGCTCTTGTTACCAACTTATATTAAAACAGTTTAGTCGAAGGATCAGGAAACTATTGAAATCACTGTTCTCAATCATTATACCATCACTTATAAAAAAGAAAGCTTATATCGCATACAAGCACTTCTCTCTTCATTCAAATCAACGATTTGTTCGAATTCTCATTACCTATATAAAAATCTAATCCGCACACAAAAACACCCCATCCCAATCGCGCACAGCGAACATAGAATCCTATCCAAGTAAAAGACATCGTCCAAAGCACGCTCACCGCAAAAAAAAAGAATTCGAAACTAATGCCGAGTTAATCGTCAGGCAGAATTAATCGAGACACGCGCGCTCGTCTAACGACGGGCCCTCGGGATAACGAGAGAAAAATAATAACCTCGTGTACATGTCGACTAGTGGAGTCGGTGGCGCGCCGCACGTGCGCTTCATATTATATAGTTGTCGTCTCTCCTATATATGTACAGCCAGTTGGACAAGGCGGCGAGGCTCAGCACGCGACACATGCATACACACCCACATACACGCGGGCTAACGCAGAGTCCGCGAAAACGTAACAGGAGAGGGCGGCTCACAGTTCGAGTCCACGCATCGCTGTGCGCGTACAATTGGGATCCGCGTGCGTGTGCACTGCGTGTATTGGAGGTCGTCGAACGTCGCTGCACGTGTGCGTGGTAAAAGAGACAGAGAGAGACGGAGTTGCGTCGGTCTTTGTGGGACGATCTGCTGCGGCAGTGGTAGAGTCTCGCTAATCTCGCGGATTAATTAAGGAAAAAATGACGAGCGACGAGTGGCCGCCAGCTCTCCTTCTCTCTCCCTCTCTCTTTCCCAATAATGTCGCGTCCTCCTGCATTTCTTTTCTTTTCTTTCTTTGCCCCTCCTCTCGCTTTCTCGCTCTTGCCTTTCTGATCGATGCACTGAATTATGGAACGGAAGATTGACGTGCACTGAATATTCTTAAAAGCCGATGACGAAGACGACGACAACGACGAGGACGATTCTCTGCTTCTTGCGAATGCCACCTTTCTTGCGGTCGAGTATAGACTTTGCCAGCTTCTTTCCTTTTTTTCTTTCTTCTTATTCTCTGCACTACCGGTCGTCGCTGTGCACCGCACATCGAGGAGCCGACGGTCCTCGAGTTCGAGTGAATAAATTATTAGCATATGTAATGCGGGATTAAATGCTTTTTTCGCAATTAACAATATCAGCGCTTTATTATGTGTCAGTCGTAAATCAGTCGGAGCGCGCATGATAACGAATCGTATTGCGTGCGATGAATGGCCGCGACTTTTGTTTCCTCGTTTTTCAATGGCAGTAGCGTCCGTTGCGCGAAGTCTATAGCTTTGTGTACAATTATACGTTCGAGCTGGAAATGTTAAAAATGAATTAGTTAATTCCATTCATAAGTAATTTTATTTATATAATAATATTATAAATGTTAAAGTAGCTGCATGCATCATTATACAATCTAATTGTAATAGATAAATCGACGTATTTAATTAATTTTTATGAATGTTAAGCTAAAATAATGCATAAATTAGTAATAGCTATATTATTTATTGTCATTTAAGTATATTTCGTTTAAATTTTCAATACTTTAGGTTTTTTGGAATATAAATAACGTTAATTTATATACATGAGGCCTTTTGCAGCAGTCCAAAGTTTAACTTGCAATTTAATTGTAATAAAGTTATTCTATATAATGCACCGAGAAAAATAAGATAAAATTCTAATAATACGAGAACAGGAAGTCGAATTTGTTAAAAAAAAAAAAATATTGGCATACGCCCGCAGACAAAGCCTTGGATCCGCTTAATTATTTAAAACTCCCCGCTATAATAGAGTTCGGACTTTTCGTCGCAACGGGAGAAATGATTAAGATGATTCGGTCGCTGCGCCTCGAGATCCATTCGAATGAGAGAATTTGAATGAGTATATATATAGTCGAACACACATTCGTTGAAGAAGCATCAGCGGCAGCTCGGAGAGTTTCATTTCGCAGCGAGTAAAAAAAGAAGAGTCGAAATCGTCGTGACGAGCTGCTGCTGCCGCGCAAGGGTGTGTCTGTGTGCGCGCGCGCGTGTGTGTGTGTATGTAGGCGAAAGTCATATCTGAATAAGGCACGAATTGAAAGCTCCGCGACGAGGAGTAGAATAATTGCAGAGAGAGAGAGAGAGGAGTTCGATCGGTCGGGCGTCATCGTCCCACGTCATCGCGCTCGCGAGGGTGCTTCCCCCCGCCTCCCCTCGTCGCCCGCAGGGTCGTAGGTGAAAAGAAGACGACGTATATATATAGCAACGAGAGCGGGAAAAAAATGCCCCGCTGTGGAATCAGTCCACAGCAGCAGCAGCAGCAGTACATTGGTGCACTTGACTGTAGCACGCACTCGTCGAGTCTCACTCTGCAGTCGGGGGCTGCTACGGCAGCAGCAGCAGTAGCTCTCTGCACTCGTCCACGTGTGTCTGTGTATGTATGTGTATGTAGCTGGCGAGGGGCGCGCGAGGCGTGTATATATAGTGGCACTGCGCGGCTGTGGTCTATGGATTAGCGAGACGAACACAATATAATTTCGCCCCAACTGCACGGCCGCAACTTCATTCAACGACTTACGCGCCTACCCGCCTATATACATACATATATATATATATACCGAAGGACAGATTCGTCGCGGCTTTTTTTTTAGCTCTGCGCCGTCGTGCGCGCGGGGAGCAGCCGAGTATAATAGTTTTGATTATTGTGTCGGCTCGAGTGTGCAGTTGTGCGAGTTTATGTATCGGGTATATTTGTTTTGTGGTTTGAGCTCCATGCGCGGATTATTTTCTGCGGCCATTAACAACTTTCGATTTCTTTGCTTTGAATTTATATAGCTTTCTATAGGGTGAGCGACCAAATTGATGACGTGCATATGCTGCGTCAAATCCATATGTATTCGTTTTATTGATAATATAATATAATCAGGGAATAACGAAACATGCGCGGTTTTAAAAGCATGTGCGTTTCGAGTTGTATGAATTGACAAAAATCAACCTATGTATACGTGTTCATACAGTTCAAAGGTATTTTTATCGCTTAATCCATGTTTTGCACGATACACGCAGTAATTATAGGACTGATTACAGCGTATTTATATTAATAATGTAAAAAATTAGACTCGAATTTATTGGAAACATGTTTATGTATTGTTTAAATTTATCGCAGCAGAATAAAGCATATAAAACGTATAATATGTATATACATATAATTCTACCAAATTCAAGTGATAATTCACCATGAACATCATCGTCGTTCTCAGTACAATAATACGTTTAATTAAAATGTTAAACTCGCCTATAATACAAAATAAATGCTCCATTTAATCGCAAAATACACTCGCACATATCGAGTATATTAAAACGAAAAGTTCATTCACAAATACATAGCCGTTCTGGATTATTATACGCATGCCCGCGTCGCTGGGCAAGACTGTACCGGTGCACATACTGCGGACAACGATTCCATTTAAACTTTTCCGTCTGCACAGATCCCCGTCTTCGTCTTCGTCTGGCCGATAATTATGCGCTTACGTTGCCGCGAGTCTTGACACTCATATTTATAGAAGTCGGGCCCCATCAGTCACATGGCGAAGGAAACGAGATCGCTAACTACCGCTGCTGCAGTCTCTCTCTCTCTCTCTCTCTCTCTCTCTCTCTCTCTCTGTCTACGTGTATATACTCTCGAGTCATTAATTGAAAATATCTGCATCTCTTTCCACGTCATGCAGCCGCCTTTAATTATATTATCACTGACGCGCTGCGGCGTAGCCTCCGCGCATAATAATCATGATTAATTAATTAATTTATTAATTACTTTGGTTAAATGACATGTTATTGTGATAATGATGAGCTTATGTGAAATTAGAGTCTGGATGTGAGAGTAATTATAGTGTACAGTATAACGAATTTAGCTTAACTTCTGTGTAGGCCGTAATTTTGATGTAACGATGTAACGTGTTTTTTATATCTTTTATATAATTAGTTACACCTGCAATGATGCTGATCGACCCTTTTAGACCTGAATTATTTTCCAACGAGGGAACGTTTTCAAAATAATTCTAGGATGATTCATGGTCATTTTCAAGTCAATTTCCGTAATAAATTTTTTTTTTCTCGGCTCCTATTAGGTATACGGTAACTTATAACCCCTTATGATATAATATGATATAATATGATATAACATGTGAAAATATGAGCTTGTTTCATGTAATTCTACAAAAACCAAAATGATGGTTGCCCATTCCAACATTGAGTATGAAAGGGTTAAAGAGTTGAGTGATGCAGTTGATAAGCATCTTGGTATTAAAAGTTATGCGAGTACTTGATATTTTTGATTCAAAGCTATACGTCATTCCTCATAATATCAATATATCATCGCTTATATCCATAAAAAAATATCGATCATCCACAAAAGCGACATAGTTATAAGTAAGGGCAAAGTTCTAAGTACACACTGCAGTTTCAACCCCCGCAAACCAAATTCGTCGGTGCATTTCCAGCGGCGTATAGATTTAAAAAGGTTATACATATATACCTATATATACGCGGTCGCGATTCGCCGAACGAGATGCAAAGGAGGCACGCAGGCGCAGTAAACGCGGCGTGCGAAATCGTGCAGTACCATAATAGCGGGGGAGAGCAAGCGAGTCCGTGCGCAGCTTTGCGCGCGAATCTCCGGTCCATCACGTGGGAAATGGCGCGGAGCAGCGCAGCGGCGGCGGCCATATTTGGTTAATAGCTCTCCTCGAACGCCGCGAGCGGAGCATCAGGGACGAGAGAGAGAGAGAGAGAGAGAGAGAGAGAGAGAGAGAGAGAGAGAGAGAAAGAGCCGAATTAACTTCCGTCCGATAATCTGCGACTATATAGCGACTCGCACGAAAGATACAAGATTACGGCTTCTGATGGAGGGGGAGGGGATGAAGCGCGAGAGCCTACACAAGGAGCTGTTCCAAGAGGAGGAGGAGGAGGAGGAGAGAGAGAGATAGAGAGAAAGAGAGAACCCCTGCCCACCCTTATTAAGATTCCAGCTGTGGAATTCTACCTGCGCGAGCTACTCGCTACTGGTCTTAAGTAAATAAAACATGACCGGACCACGTCGCCTGCGCGGCTGGCTCCTACCGCTCTACGCTTCTCTCTCTCTCTCTCTCTCTCCCTCCTATATATCTTTTATCTTGTTTTCCTGCGCTGCTTTTGCTGCCCCCCTCGCCCTCCCTCTCTCCCTCTTTCTCTCTCTCTCTCTCTTCTTGCGAGCTTTCCTTTATCTTCGTCTTCTCTCGCACACGTGCACTGCACAACTCGTTCTCCGCAGCTCTCGTCCCTCTCTTCCTCAGCTCATCCTTCGCCGCCTCTCCTCATCCATTATTTCGCTACTTCACCTACTTTAAGCTTCCTTCTCGCTCTTTCTCTCTCTCTCTCTCTTTCTTCCTCTCTCCCTTCCTCCTCCGGCTGCAGCGCTACGCTGCGTGTATGTAGTTGCTGCTGCACCTCCGCGCCATTGCAGGAGCGCAAATGAAAACGAATTTTACGATCCGCTTCGAGACCATTTCGAAATATTTACGTGAAATATTTATTTTCTGCTGCTGCAGCAGCTTTCCGCCTCGCCCCAACCAGCCCCTCGGATGTATATAGCTTTTTTCCTCCTCCTCGCGCCTTAGTCCGCCGCTCCCCTCGGACTCCGACGAGCCGAGCCGAAGCCGAGTAATTCAACGCATACTGAGAAATTTGCATAATAAATCACCAGAGCCGCGTCCATTGTCGATATATTTCGCGAGATGCTACCGCGCTGCACGTTAAAACTCGTGTTATTCAGCGCGCCTTATTCTGAAAATCGGCCTTTCAAGGATTAAACAAATTGCTCCCGGCCTCATCTGTTAATCACATCTCTCGAGATAATATTTTAAGGCCGTAATGGGACCCGCTGAGTAGCCTCTCGGGAAACAGACTTTCTCTCCTTGGAAAATTTCGGCTTATGCCCCTGCTGGACTATGGTCATTCTCCTACCACATGCCGGCCGCTCGTTTTCCTCTCGCCCTGCGCCAGTGTACTTCCGGAATCTTCGAGCTTTCACTCACCCATTCGCATCTGGAATATAACTCAACCTTTGCTCAACCTCTCCGCAGCGACTGATCGTTTTTTTTTCTTTCTCATCAAAGCGTCAATAACTAGACAGTTAATTATACTCGTCATTGTGCTTACGAATCTATTATTCATACAGTCGCGGATGAGCGGATAAAAAAGTCGCTTGTCGGACGTGCAGGACAAGAATATCGAGAGAGAGAGAGAGAAAAAAAAGAGAGCTGGCTCGATTAACGCTCCGTGTCCTCTCGGTGACACAGAACCACGGGGCGACAGAGACGCAGAGCGAGGAAGGAGGTGCAGGGGGAAAAAAAGAGCTGCCTACGCGCGCGACTCGTCCCGAACCGTTTTTAATATTCCCGGCAGCGGTGTTTGCGCGGCTGTCACTCGTCCTCCTTCCCCCCGCGGAGCCGAGAGCTGCTGCGGACGAGTCGTGCGCTAACCAAGACAATGGGAGAGAGAGACGCGAGATAGATGCCTGCAGTGCGATGCGCCAATGCTGCTGCTGCGGCCGTTGTCTTGGCGGCGCGCCTCGGCTGACAGTAATCCGACTTGCCGCTCGCCGTTACCTACATTCTCGCTCTTCTCTCTCTCTCTCTCTCTCTTCAGCGAAATTTCAGCGAGCGATTGCGCTCCCTTGTCTGGCCGTATACGTCGTCGGGGGGAGCGAGAGCGAGTGCAAAAATTGGAAGGGCTGCTGCTGCTCTGCTCTGTGTGCGCAGTGTGTGTGTGTGTGTCGCGCGGATAAAGACAAGACTTCCGGGCATAATCGGAGCACAGCTCGCGCTAGAACAAATCAAGCCGCTTGCCGCCGCCGCCGCCGCAGTCGCAGCCGCACTCATTGTTCCAAGGCCTCGGGCTCCACTGGCACTGCCGCCGCGCCGCAGAGAGAGAGAGAAAGAGTGAGAAGCGCGATTGGCGCCGGAAGACGCAAGCCCCAGTCCCGCCACACGCTTTTTTCATGCTTTCTCTCGCGCGCGCTCGCTCGCTCTTCTTTTTTTTTCCACTCCGCCGCTGCTATATAACGTGCACGGGCGATTGGATGCTCCCCCCGCCTCCCTCTGCGCGCTCCTTTCTTTACATGCCAGTCGTCGTGGCTCTCGCACCGCCGCTGCTGTTCTTTTTATTCCGCTCTCTCTCTCTCTCTCTCTCTCTCACTCACTCACTCTCTCACTGTTTTGCGGCGACGCCCGCGCCCGCGCGCGCGAAACACTCACTTAGTCGCCAGTCATTCGGGAAGCGCTCTGGCTTTTGTTTAACCCGTGCGAGCTGCTCTGTGTGGGTGTGTGCCTTGCCTTTTTTTTGCTCTCTCTCCTTCTTCTGCCTTGCTCTCGGCAGATGTACATTTCTTTCGGATGCTGATGGCTTGGCGAAGTTTGCCAGCTCCGCGTTACGGTAACCTTCTCGGGAGGATCTCTCCCTCGGCCTCCACGCGCGCAGAAATGAGACTGCCGAGTGATTTCGAGGGAAGGGGGAAAAATGCGCTCGCCGCTGTAAAAGATTGAGCGGGACGATATGACTTACGTTCTCCTACTTACTACAGGCTATAAACTTACATTTTTATAAAAAATCTTCGTATCTGTTTGTTGCTGCTGCGTTATTTAATAAGCTCGATTATGCAATGATTTGGCAAATGATTAATTCGATATTTTTTATTTTTTTGTTACAGGTGAGTTGCAAAGATGGTTACTTAGCTAAATCCTTTCAGCCCGTAAGTTTAATTTTATATAATAAACATACGAATCATAACTCAGTACTTGAAATATATATTGTCCAATTCCGTTGCATTTAATAAATTCAATTTAATAAGAAACTGTGTTAAGATATAGTAAAATTTAATTTTTTTTAAATTACGCCAGTTTTAAATCAACATTATTGTACATTATTTCTGTAGACTTGCTCAATCAGTGAATTTCTTAATTCTTTATATTCTTTATAAAATATAGCAGTATATATATTATGTACTAATGTTTATGACGTGATTTAATTCCAATATAACTTCATTTATGTAATTAAAATAATTTTTATAACCCTTTTACCGAAATCATAATAATTTGACGTGCACGCTAGGATAAGTTATATTTCGACCGTTTTTCATCTCCATTCAACGCATTTATTAATTTATAATTTATTCCTTTAAAATAAGAAACTACTTTATGCGCAAAAAAAATATCATTATTTTTTTCCTTTCGATAATTAAGCAAGATTTACGGCTATTGGGAAGAAGGCGTACATCCAATTTTCAGAAACACATTATAATTTCGAAGAAACAAAGTTAACATGAATAATTACATTTGGAAATTGTTGAAAATTATTATTAGCGGCAAGCGTAGAACGAGCGAAGAGACTGAACTATTTGAAGAAAAAAAAAAAGTATGCGTAGCGAGTCGTGAGTAAAAAGGGCATTCAAGTAGCTCGACGCATTTTCAAGAATTGAAAAGTCAGAAAGGTAAGAAAAAGAAGCGTTTAAGGTAAAGTGGCTTGTGCGAGATGGGGGATAAGGGCTTGGCGAGTTTAAGGAGCGCGCATACACTGCCTCCGTGTCTGTCTGTCTGTGTGTGTGTGTATATATATAGCTCGTGCATCTTTATGGTAACGAAGAAAGTTGAGGAAGAAAAAGGCAAAGGAGGAGAGCAGAGAGAGAGAGAGAGAGAGAGAGAGAGAGAGCCGAGGAGGAAGGCGAGGAAGGCGAAGAAGAAGAAGAAGAAGAAGAAGAAGAAGAAGAAGAAGAAGAAGAAGAAGAAAAAGAGGGAGGAGGAGACGAAAGCGAGAGGAGGAATCGAAAGAAACGGAGAGTGAAATGAAGTATAAGAGAGCGAAGTGAGGTTGGAGAGCGGATAGCAAGCGTAGAGACAGCAGCAGCAGCAGCAGCAGCGAGGCAGGCAGCCGAAGAAGAGGAGGGAAAATATGTGAAGAGAGCGAAGGACGAGAGAGGACAAGGATGCCAAGTGAGGCTGCTGAATCCCCGGAGCTGCTCTCGCATGCGGAGGGACGGAGAGCGAGTCAAGGTATGCATTGTACTCCAAGTGCCGAGAGTCTGAGAGGAAAGAAAGAAAGAAAGAAAGATATATATTTATTTTATAAGTATATACAAAAGTACGATGCTGTGCAGATAATGCAATGCATATATAAAACAGAATTGCACTTATTAATAATTCTAGTGATATCGCAGTCAATTACGAGGTAATAATACTGATATATAGTAAATCAAATTACACAAAGTGATATAACAGTCACAGCTTCGTAAAATAAAATTCTCAAAAATTAATCTAATATCTGTCAGTCAATACAAAGTAAAAATAAAAATATTAGGAACAACACAAAATCAAGCACCACTAACATCGAGATCCACTCATTCCTACATTAATGCCAACATAAATACAGGTTAAAATGGAATATATGGAACGCTACAAAATCAATTAACATTCCGCATCGGCCTCTTTCGCACGAGTGTATATATGTTAACCTAACTATATAGGTGTCTTCTCACTGACTATTTGAACCTGCTGACTGATGGAACGTAGCGGATTTTAGCAGGTGAGAAGTTCCAAAGATGCACACCTTGGACTCGGTACGCGTCAATGGGTCCTTACTCTGGGCACATATCTGGAGAAGAGACGCTGCAGATAGTTCGCTGTATTCATACGCACGATTTAGTACATCGGCAGTACAGCGCCATAAAATAATGTCTCCTTGTATCAGTGCGTCGAGGTCAGAGGAGAGAGAGAGAAAGAGAGAGAGAGACGAAGAAGAGAAGGAGGAGGAAGGGGATGCACGGAGGGTCCCTTTCTCCGTTCCTCGACTTTAAAGCATCTCGGGATTCTAGGAACAGCGGCGTCTCATTCGTATACCGGACTGCCAGGGAGAGAGAGAGAGCGAGAGAGAGAGACGCGGGTGCCGAGGTCGCCGCATGGGGCCCCGCCGAAAACGACGACGTATAGCTAGGTGCACGCGGAGGCCCCACGTTTCCCAATTCCAAGGCCCCCATTGAGAGGCGAAGGAGAGGAGAAGAAGCAAGAGGAGGAGGAGGGGGGAGAGGAGAGAGAGAGAGAGACTCTCGACCCTATACCCGCGCCACTTTATTTCTCGGCTCTTTATCCTGTTAGAAAACACTCGGCACTGCGGGCCCCCGTGTGTCGTAAACGTGCCTTTGAATAAGGCCTCAAAGAAATTACGTGTGGCTGGCGAGACGGACTCACGGCGAAGCGAACCGACCGTCGCGGGAATGACAACAGAGAGAGAGAGAGAGAGAGAGAGAGAGAGAGAGAGAGAGAGAGAGAGAGACCGTGTATACACATATATATATATAGCTTCTTTCATTCTTTCCTTACCTTTTTTCCTCTCTCCTTTTTCTTCGTTCAATTTCGTAGTCCTTCCAGCCTCCGAGCAGCCACGTATATCTATCAATAATTCATAACGTGAGACGCGCCGAAATACGTCACTGTACACAGGCACCCAGAGTGTGTGTATCCCGCAGAAGAGTAGGCGCTTCGGGAGCCCTGAGGGAATTGGCTGTGTCGCGCGAGATTCGAGGAAATAAACAATTTGCGGATGCTGCTGCTGCTGCTGCTGCTGCTGCTCGGGTCCCGACCTTTTATAATTATCGAAAGTTTGTTTTGCATATCGCGGCTGCTCTCCAATTTCGTGCTTGCGGACAAAAATCTGTTATTAGAATAATGCGAGCTCCTTGATTTTTTATTTCGCTTCTCTTCGTGAGACTATATATGTATGAGAGAGAGAGAGAGAGAGAGAGAGAGAGAGAG
>UELV01155965.1:0-10076 GCA_900490015.1 Megastigmus stigmatizans
GAACTGTATATATATATATATATATATATTTCATTTTTTATGATGTGCAATTTATATATCGTTTGTTAGAAGTCTATCCGAATAGTTTAGACTATATAGATTGCTATACAGAAAACTAAACTAGTTTTTTTTTTATTCTAAGCGAATAACGATCGTTTAACTAAAAAAGGCACTCAAATTAATATTTACCAAAGAAGTTAAAAAGGATAAATTCATTATGTTTGTTTAGATTGTTCAGTGCATATTCTTGCCATCGGGACGTTACAATACGGGGCAAATCTTAGAACGAATTAATCGGTAAAAACAGGTGTTGAATATATTCATTAAATGTTTTTTGCAGATGTAACGCATTATTTTACGCCAAGCGATAGACTTATACATAAGTAAATAATTGGTTATAGTAGTTAAATTTTTTTAAGGATTTAATTAAAATAAATCACGTTATGTAAAGCATGTACGCAGAGAATTTACAAAATTCACAAGGACAATAAATTCTCGTTCACTTCTCATCAACTTATATACATTTAATCCCGTGGGGAAATTGCAAGTTGTTAGCAAATATTTAACAGGTGGCGCTGCTGCACTTGGGTACAATGTGTGTATATGGGCCGGTCACCAAGCTTACTCTTAAATGCACGCTTATATGCATATGATGTGCGCACAAGCTTTTACCTGCTTCATCAATATTCCTAAAAACGAATCGCGCTTATCCGCACGGATCGCGTGGATAAACTATTTTCTTAAGAGCTTTGGTGTAACTCTAATTTTTAAATAGTGTAATTTATTTTAATTAATGGGTATCGAGAAATTTTATAAACTTACAATTTATATATTTTCAATATAACACGTATTAATAAAGATGGTTTATATGCTTTAGTGTTTTCACAACTCATCTATATAGTGTATCAATTTAATATAGCTAAAATTAATTTAAAATTAAATTGGATTACGCTCCAAGGTATTTAACATAACTATTATGTAGAGAGAAGATTAGAATACTGAAATCTAATAAAATTTAATAATTTACCGACTCGATTTGGATCAACAAAATTTTTTTATATGCATAAACGGTATGAAATGATTTAAGAGCAGTCTACAATTGGATTTTAAAAAACGAACAAGATGTTTATAAGCCCGTCTCCTAAAGAAACCTTCATTCCACTTTTGAAACATTTATATAAACGCCCACAAACATTTGTCTACAATACGCTATATACATATATGTAAAATGACATTTTTTCGCGCGTGCGTAAACTTAATCTATTTCACCCATTTCTTTCACGTTAAATTAGCACCTTCTTCAAACCTAATATATATGACAACCAAATGCTCCTCATTCAATTCAGTCTGTAAAGAGCCCCCTTATACACAGACACCTACACAGAGATACGATTAGGTATGTATAAAGGCCACTGGCCTGCGCGCGAGGCACAGCCGCTGCGTGATGTATTCCGTGTATTGTGAGACACGCGCATACGCATAATACAATATGCAAGGTACGAGCTGCGAGCTGGCGAAAGAGAGAGAGAGAGAGAGAGAGAGAGAGAGAGAGAGAGAGTCCAACTGTTTCCTATTGCGTTCTCCGTCTTTTGATGGGACGCTGCTCTCTCCGCTACTGCAGTGCGCTGCACGCGTACGTGACAGGGCACAATTAGCTCACTCCAATGGAGTATACACGACAACGACGTTCACACACACACACACACACACACACACACACACGCTTTGTCGCTACAGCAGTTGGACCGAATGATCTGCCACGTTTTTCCCTTGCAGTCTGGGACGGATACGAGTCTCGTAAGTGTGCAAGCCGATGGTCGAGTCTCTGCGCAGTAGCTGTCCATGCTTGTGGACGCAGAGAGATGGTGGCTTTTGTATAGGGGGAAGGGACGATTAAATAGAAGGATCGCCTGGATTCTTTTTACGGCTGGGTTTTGAACGATCCTCGCTTTTACGCGACAACCGTTTATGTAAAGGTGAGAAGCAGAGAGAGAGAGAGAGAGATAGAGAGAGAGAGAGAGAGAGGGAGATTTTTATCAGGGATCGCGTGCGACTGTACTTTGTTTCGTATCTCGACTGTCATCGGGGGATAATGTTTTTTCCCTTTTTCTTTCTCTTTGACCAAGTATACTATTATTTAATAAAGTTTCGAGTGTTTCGACAGTCTTGTAAAAGGATCGAAAAATCGCTTAAAATATATATGTCATTATTAATGACATGCGAGGGAAAAAACAAGATTTCGATATACCGTGAACTTGGGCGTGAAAATAGAAATGATAAATGAAATACGTGTTCCAGTTCGACTGCGGGCTATTCAACTTTTAAAATTAACCCATTTAATTAATTTGATCAAAAGTTTTGCTCTCGTGACTGGCCGATTTCCCAAAGGATCCGGAAATGGAACCGAGTATGTTTTTTAGCAGTTCTTATAATAAACGTCTAATGAATGAAATGTGCTGCTGCGGGTTCGGGTATAAATTACATATAATGCAATTATAAGAAAATACATATAAAGACATAAACGAGGTAAACTTGTGAGACTGATTTCCGGGAATATTGCAGTTATACTAACCGTAATGAAAAAGCAAAAGCCAGAGGCTGTAAACCACCGAAGCAAATTGATCCGTACATACAGCCAAGTAGATATAGAGAGACATGAAAATAGACGAACGCAAGAGATATATGACACGCATGTATATGTATACACTGCACGTATATATAATGTATAAAGCTGGCTGCACGGAAATGCCGAATTTGGCGGGTTAGGAAGTTGGCCCCTACTGGCCGAGATGTTCGGCATTTTAATAAGGAAACGGGCGTTTAGGCGACCGTCGTGCGATGTGCATCGCTCTCGTCTTGTGACCGGTTCATCCTCTCTTTCTCTCGCTCTACCATTACCTCGTGTATAATCAGAAACTTAGATCTCCGACGATCTGGATTTTTTTTTTATTATTATAAACGACGACGACCTGGTCACCTTTGACCGAGTTCGAGCGAGGAAATATGTATATATAGAGAGAGGCAATGATGATCGAGGTGCCGATTGATTGGTGGAATATGTATAATTATGTCGAGGCTTGGAATCGAGATGTAGGTCATTTTTTTGTAGAAGAACGTCGTATAATGTCGTATAGCGAAGATCGGAGACTGTTACAGTTCATTTATTATTTAAGTTACAATTGTTTAATTAGCGTATTTAGAATGTATAACGAGGTGCGAAATTGTTTTAGAAAATCTGATATGCAAAATTGATCGTGATTAAATACTATAAGCCCGTTACGGCTATCGCATTTTTTTGTATAAAATGAATCTGCTCTAATTATCAGAATTCGTACTGATTCTAACACAGAGAAAAACATGAACTGATTGTTTTTGTGTCCAAAAAATCTATACCTACGAAAGATATTACATTTTCATGTTAAATGATGTCTGGTTTTACGTAATTGAAAAAATAATTGACTGTACGCAATGAAATATTTTTAATTTAATCTCCTGTTAATCTTTGGACAAAGGAAGAAAAAAAAACCTTATTTAATGCTTACACAGAATGCATATTTTCAATGAAGTCAAAGTGATTCGTACCGACAGCAAAAGATTAATTAGTTGTTGAAATTTTTATCTCATATGTCTGGAATTTAAAACTTTTACAACTCTGCTCGTTTTTAACACTCATTTATAAGAGCTTTTAGTTTTGAGTATCAATGTGCATAGTTATAAGCCTTTGACCGAATTTGCCGAGAGCGCGAGAGAGAAAGACGAAAGGAGCGAGAGCAAAAGCGAGAGGTAGAATCTCATACGCGGATTAATTCTTGTGAATTATTTATCGTTACCTCGATATGATGCTCTAATATGCATATAGCGCTGATACTCGTTGGTACAGTTTGAATATACGGTGCAGCTCTTGGTTATACGTCGTTCAATTACTGCGCGAAATTCTCTGAAAAGAATGTGTAATATGAATTTATTGTTTTATGCATCGTAATATTATAGAATTTACATTATTGGATTATATGGTGTATAGTAAATCCCGGATTTTTACTTTCGGCTATGAGTTAGAAAGCCATTTCTAATTATAAATATAAAGTTAAGCGAAAATGAAAAAAGTAATAATTTTAATATCCTGATCGTATTATAATTTCATTATACTCTAGAAAAATGTACGTTGTACTGCGAAACCCTGCACGTACGCAAGTGTATCAATTTTCCTTATTAATTGTTGCCAAAGTATCACATTTCAAAACGGAGTACCTAAACATCCTGTAGGTTGTGATTATACACATTGCAGCACGACTGCCGAATAACAATTTTTCAGTGTCAATGAACAAAAATCGCTATATATAAGTATGGATGGAAGAGACTTTTGACTATGATTTTTTTTTAAAATGGAATGGTTTACACAAGTGGAAGCAGCAGGATATGCAAGTACTAATTTAGGAGGATGCGAGAAAAAACGAGAATAATAATGTTATAATTTTAATGAACTTCATGCGCTCTAGAGAATAAGTATACAGGTGACGTTTGGGGAAATCAGAAGTGTAATGATAATGGTGGCTGAACTTTTACAATTTTTCCGAATAATTAATAATGTGCCACAAACGTTGTTGAATAATAATTAATTACGATTATTACTGTATACGCTCAATGTAAATAATCTGTTTCGAGTTAAATGCACATTGAAAAACTATACTTTTTATGCTGTTTTTTACGCAAAAATTAACAAAATACACCGTTAGTATTTTTCTTTAATTGCTGTATTTAATATTACTTTAATATAAACACGTCATTTTATGTGTTACCTAAGTTACTCGAGTAGATTTTACAGAAGTAATAATAGAGTTGAGCAAAATGTGTCGACGTTGTATTGAAATTATAACTTTGAACCTAACCTCGTCTAACTGTTATTTAACAGAGTCTGTTCTATTAGAACTAATTGATTCGATTCTACAGAACCAGAAGGGGAATCAATCCGTCTCATTCCGTTTTTTCAATAAAATAATATTACTTTTGAACTGTAATAGAACAGATTACTCAGACGTTCTATTGTATATGTACCTAACTTCATTAGCTCAATTGTTCGGTACAATTTACCGAATTAGTTCGATAGATTCCGTCATGTAGGTCCTGCTTGACGCGTTCAAGTCGACTTCTCAGGTAAATTTAGTTTGAGCGTTTAGTGAAATCTACTTGCAATTGTTCCCCGTGCGTGTAACATGAATACGAAAATTGAGTTTTTAATCCCTGCTAAAACCATCCTCGGATTTCAAACTGGATATCCACTTCGATATCGAGCTGAATTTTTAGCTGGAATTCGCTGGATATCCAGGTAGATCCAAGTGGATATTTCCATGTCGCAGATTTTAGAAAGTAATTATGAAAATTGAATTACGCGTAGTTTGCCCTATTGACAATATTCAGATGGATTTGACTAAAAATTCTAAGCTAGTTTCCAAGTGGATTGGACTGGATTTTATTCAACTGATTAGGAAACACGGAAGTTTACATAGATTTGGTGCACTTATATTTAGTGTTACTATGCGAATGGCACTAAGTTCTAATATTCAATTATGTAACGTTTTGTATTGAAACTATTAAAAATGTGAATATTTTAAAGTTAACTCTGATAGGGCATTATCATCCGCATAGTAACACCAAACAAATACACACCAAACCTATGTAAACATTAATTTTTCTAAATTAGTTGGGAAAAACATTATCCAGTCCAATCCACTTGGAATTCCAGCCAAATCCACCTGAAAACCCAGCTGAACATTTTGCGACAGTGATAGCCTTAATAGAGTCGATTTACGCTACATTATTTGTTCATTGTCACTTGGAAAAACCTATTCCATGTCACAATCCACGAAACGCAAAAAAAAGCTTTAACCAATGCGCCAGCATATGGCGTCGATTAAAAAGTCAAATAATATCGATCGATTGAAAAAAGTGTCCGGTCTGCGCAGTTCGCACGAGCCATTAGTCGAGGAAATAGTGCAAGGCAGCGCTTGTTCACTTAACTCTCTAGGGTTCATTACTTGCGGCAGTATAGTGGGAGAGGTCGCTCGACTCGCATCCTCGCGGTGTATATAGCCGATGCGGTTGCGCGTCGCGCGCTCCCGGCGGCGTTGATCGATAAAACGAGAGGCCCCCGCGAGTTATGGGGATTTGAATGTCTAATGAATTCCGCAAGAGACTCGCCGGGCGCGAGGGCCAAGATTAATTTTCAGGGTGGAACGGCAGACGGGAGCGGCAACAATTAGAGGAACCTTTGAGATTAGCGAGCTTCGCGTAAGTCGCAACGGACACTTGACGCGACGATATGAATCGCGTTACTCTCTCTCTTTCTCTCTCTCCCTCGCGAGCATAGCAGTTACCTTCGTCTCTGCTCCACGCTTGCAGTATATGTATGCGTACCGCGAGGGATATTATTTTAGTAGTATAGTCGTCCGCGTTATACTTGCGGTGGTGAAAAAACGAGCAGTGCGCAGAGCGTATAAAGCATGGAGGAGCTTTAAGCCGCGAGGTTTAAGCTGAATTATGCGTTTGTGTTACCGAGAAGCGGAGACTGAGAATTTCCCCAAGCTTATTAATTTTCATTTGTTTGTGCATAAATATATGTAAGCTTTTGCTGGGTATAAGCGCCACGGAAATGCCTGGACTTTTTGGTGACCTCGTGTGCGGGAAAAGCGGTTCCGGGAGAGCGGAATACGAAATATTTCATATTTTTTTGAATATCATATAGCTATATTTTCCTCGTAATGTTATGAAGCTTCAAACTGCCTGTATTTTGCAATCACTCGACTGCGATAAAGTGTTTGCAAATTTGATATTCCATTTCCTACGCACGCATCCTTTTCAATTTCAGTAAGAATTTTCAATTATAGATTTTTCTGAAAATATCCTGAGGACCAATGGTTTGAATGGGTATCACAATATTGCTTCTAAAGGTTCTCCAATTATGTGCTCGTTAAAAAAAAAAAACGAAAGAATCGAATTATTGATTAAGGAAACAACATATTTCGTAACAATAAGAGCTGTGGAATAAAGGAAAAATACTTTCAAACAGTGCTTTAAGGTGAAAATGGCCTTGGACAGAAAAGTCAAGTCCAATACAATTGTATACACAAACGATGATTATTCGGAATTTCATAATGAATGTTATAGAAGGGAATCTAATTTTAGACTGCTAATCATTGCATTATTCCCGATTTATATAATCAATAAAATTATATTATTTCTTATCGATTGATTATATGCAATTAAATTTGTTAATCTCGCATGTGATTGTCACTTTGTTAGTCATAGCCAAAAAACTGGTTTCATTTAATCTCAAAATGATCATTCTCCCATTACTTCCATTTACGGACATTAAGCAAAATATATAGCTTAGAATATAAACAAAATTAGCAAATGTTAAAAGTACATGTAAGCATCAAATATCTCAATCACTTACACAGCACAAGATCTCAAACGAAATTGCCCAAAGCCGCAAAATAAAAGGCTATAGGTTTCTCTAAACAAAACTAACGAAGCAATATATAAAGTTGAAAGAAAAAATTCTATCAATAGTGCCCCGCCTCGTTCCATACACCCTTTCCCACCTCCACCGACCAACACGTCGAGCAAATAATTAAAAAAGAAAAAGCCTCGAAACGAGGCAAAGGCTAAAAAAACTGGCAAAGGCCTCGGTATGACAAAGCGCGAAATCGATCCATTTGCCAATAGGCCCATTATACATTATAAGAAAATCCCGAAAATCGCCGTTTATATATTCGGCATCGGTTTTTTCCTGAGGGCTACGGCGACGGCGGCGGTAGCGCCTGCCTTGGAACGAGGTCAATTCGAGTCAAAAAAAGAGCTCGGGCACACGAATATAGTCGACTTTTCCTTTCACGACTCTCTCCCCGGTAATAATCAAGCTCGCAGCGTATACAGAGAGGGAGAGAGAGAAGTTGTGTATGCGTGTGAGTGCGCGCATAGCCCGAGAGAATTGGAAATGCGAAACTCGAGACTTACTACTGGAGTCAATCCCTTAAACAAAGCTCTTTGTTGCGCGTGTAATTGCGGCATCGCTTCCGCCCGAGTTTCGCCTTCGATGCTTGCAGCCTCTCCCTCTCTCTCGCTCTCGTTTTTCCTCGTTTTCCGTCCTCCGCGCACCTCCTCCTTTTTTTCTGCCCAGACTCTCTTTTATTCACTCTTTTCTCGTTGTGCAGCGCGCGCGCCACACGCGAAAGTTCGGGAATGAAAGATCGAGGGAGAAATAGAGAGAGGGAAAAAGTATATACCTTGGGCAGCGGAGCTTTTTACCCTCCTCTCTCTCTCTCTCTTTTTTATTTTCATTCTTCGCTTTTCGCTCTCTTGCCTCATTGTTGCGCTATACCCCCAAGTGTATACGTGTATAGAGAAAGAGAGAAAGAGAGAAAGAGGGAAGCTTCTCGCGGATCGCCGCAAGTTTTGTCCAAGTTTGCCAATTTGCGTTAGATTTCAATAGGTGGATGAGACGGAAATGAATGAATGCCGATATTTTCGCAACAATGGAGTCTCGCGTTTCTCTCGCCTTCGCTTCTGTCGCGATACACTCATTGTCAGATGTCTATACACGCTAATAGGTATATATATATTTAGCCGAAAGTATCCTTGGGGATAGTTTACTTTCGAGAGAATAAAAGAAGCGCGAAAACGAAGAGCAAAGTTGTATTATTCAAGGGTGAAAGGGCGGAAAGTCCGAGGGCGAATTGTGGAGAATATTCTTGGACGAAGTTGGTGTCGATGCGACGACCAAATTAGCGTCTTTGGAGGGTCTTGTGTCACTTCCTCTTTTTTTTTCGTATAGAAAAAATCAGGTCAATTTTATAATCCCTTCCAGTACACATACCGCCTATTCAATCGGCTAGTTTTCTTTTTGGACGGAAGAGCTGGGGGAAAATTAATTTGTCATTATACTGATCACGTTTCTTGAAGAACTTAATTATTTTAATAAGAAATATATTGATGAGATTGTTTATATTTTTTGCGAGAGCAAAAGTTGTGACTTCTTACAATACAATTGATCCTCTATAAAGAGGGCACAAATCATTTTAGTTTTCAATTATTGTGTGCTGATGTATATGAAATGAACAATTTTATAATATCTGGTATGGTATGCAATGCATATGAAGTATATGATATTGATTACTCAATCTTAAACCGACATTCATGAAAATCTGATTTTGTAGACTAAATACTTGAGGCTACGTAATTATTAAAAGTAGATGAAGTAGATTTAGTATGCGATTCTAAATAAAAAATTAAAAGACAAATGGTTTTGGAAAGCTAAGAGTAAATGAAAAATTTTTAAGAGACTTTTACTATGATAAATTTAATAACCTAATGGGTTATATTATCAAGTCAAGCGAATACATCACGAATATTTTTGATTAAAATGAAAAATATATTCATAGGACAATATTTATCTGAAATTATTGCAAGTGGTTAAAATTTTTAATTTCTCCAGCATCCCATTTAAAATGAATTATTTCCAAACGAATTATCTCCGTTTGCGCGGCATCCTAAATTTATTTAGAAAAAAGAATAGAAAAGTATAGAAAATCTGCTTTTCAGCGCGGTTTTATAAAGACTCTTATTCGCGTTTCCTCAAAAAATTCATCTTTCTGCACCAACGGCTATGTGCAACCGCCTGGGGAAAAAAGGCATTGAACTACGGAGGCGAAAGAATCCCATATTCGACACGCCGGGGTACATCGAGAATGTATTTACCAAGTACCTCGTTGAAGGAAATGTAAGAAGAAAAATACAATAGAAACGAGAGTGTATTTCCAAGTACGGGGGAAAATGATAGAGAGAGAGAGAGAGAGAGAGAGAGAGAGAGAGAGAGAGAGAGAGAGAGAGTCACACATGCATTGAATGGAGAAAGAAAATATAGACTAAAAGCAGGATATAGACAATAAGAGAGTGAGAGTAAAGTATATAGAAAAGTGTGGAGGAGAGAGGAATGATAAAGAGAAGAGGAAAGAACGAGGTGGAAGAGTAAAGATAAAAAAGATAAAATGGCGCAGTAGAGAGAGAGAGAGAGAGAGAGA
>UELV01155967.1:0-23078 GCA_900490015.1 Megastigmus stigmatizans
GAGAGAGAGAGAGAGAGAGAGAGAGAGAGAGAGAGAGAGAGAGAGAGAGAGAGAGAGAGAGAGAGAGAGAGAGAGAGAGAGAGAGAGAGAGAGTTTTCAATAATGCCACGACCTTAAAATATTTTTCACGAGAAAATGTTTATTAAAAATTCTCTAAACTGCAAATGTTATAAGATGATGAGCGATAAGATAACGTATCAATGAAGTTTTATCAGCGTTAAATTGTTTATACATTCTGCTACATAATTTTTCTCCGTATATAAGCTGCACTATATTGCAAATTCTTAAGCGTTTTCTCAAAGAAGACTTTACTGTAGGAGAGATATTGCATGACGCCACCAGCGAGTCAATATTTCTCTTCTGTATTAAAGAACTTTATTTCCCTTTTTTTTCCGCTTTCATACAGTCCGTCTTCGATATTAAGAAACTCTTAGCTTAAGCTTCGAGGGATTTTATTCAATGTTTGGCTGCAACAAACTTACTCACTCATCTTTTTGTTAAATAAATCAAATTAGTTTGTATTTTTTCTTTAATGTAAAGTGCTAATCGAAGACCATTTCAAATGTATTTGTAAATACAGTGCACACGATATTTGCGTTTGATCCTTGTTGCCAGTTGGTTCAATTAACCACAGTCTCGTTATTTTGTATGCGATCAATCTCGCATTGCTTTGAAATGAATATTTTCCTGTCTGCTACGATGAACAAGTGAACATTCGAGTTTTATTGGCAATCTTTGAAAGATTTATCGATTGAGTATCAATCAAAATGAATAACATTTAATTTTGTACTTTGGCATGAAAAGTTTTTTATCACTAAAACTGGGGATTTCCACTGAATTTTAGGAACCCCATTTCTCGTAACAGGATGACTCGAAATCGAGATGTTCAACAATGGGCCATAAACATTAGTCTTCGCTAACCCAAAAGAAATAAGTTTATTTATAGGTGCAAGCTCGAAACGTCGTGTTCACCGTAGACCTACACACTCGAAAACAAAATTTTCGAACACTCCACTCAAGCGACAATGGCTTTTCTACGTTATTTACGAAGGCATAAAAACTTTTATCATCGCTTCTACTAAGGGTATTTCCCTTTACCTCTCTCCCTCTCTCTCACTCTCTCACTCTCTCTGGTACGACGCATTTTTCATTCGGCCGCAAAGAAAAAAAGCTTGCAACACGTTAAACAAATACCCGACTGTGTGCGCGCGCTCGCGAGCTGCAGTGTAGCTTCCTTAACTGCACTCGGATTCCGTTTTACATCGACGTAATAAATTTTTCGCGCTCGTCTCTCGACGCATCCACACACACATGCACACTAACGATTTTGCAGGGAGAAAAAAAAGACGAAGAAGAAGAAGAAGCAGCGATTCAGAAGATTTGTTTTACGAGCCTTTCGCTCGTTCTCTCTGTTCTGGCCCGAGCTTTAAAGGAACGATCCAACTGCTTTGGCAAAGATTATTCGAACGGTGCTGTACCACTACGCGCCTGCAGCAGCCACGGAAATCGGTACAATTTGTTTTGCTCGGCTTCCAGATTGTTGTTATGCGTATTTTTTTTTTTTTTTTTTTTTTTTTCATTGCTTCTTGGTCTTGGGTGTATTTTGTTGGAGTGAAGCTGTACTACAGCGCGGATGGAGAGTATATACGAAAATAGGGATCTAATCAGCCTTGATCCAGAATGATTCATCGGCTACGATAGACCAGAATGGTCTTGCACTTTTACGTTAGATTTCTTATTCGGAGAAAAAATAAACTATTTTGAAACTTGGTTACGCACTGACAGTATCGTAATAATGCAAATTTTGGAAAAGTAAAATCACAACCACCTCGAATCAATCGAACTAGATATTGATAATGTCGGAAGTAATTCGAAACTTTTCCATGGAATAGCTGCCGATGTGACTTGCGGAATGATGTATCGGAGATCTGTCGGGAACAAGAAAGTTTTCTCAATTAATTTCTTGGAAATTGTTTGAGGCAGTCGAAGTGGGTCACTAAATCGACGCTCATGCGGTACTATACTTGTAACTTCCAACTTTTTCAAGACATTAACTTCCTCCCTTGGAATTTCTATATAAATTAGTCGATAAAATAAATCATTCTTTCGTTCAGCAGTAGCTTGACTTCCTTTCCTTATTTTGACTATATAGCACTCATTGCTACTGTCAGCTACCTTCTCAAAAATCCCTTAATCCTTATCTTCTTTTTGATCTGTTACAAAAGCTGAATATGTTATATAAAATCAAATTACGACCAATCCACCCTAAATAAAGACTTTATTCAAAGAAACAATATGACATGATTCCACCTGACGTCTTAGAGTAAATCTATAGAACGATTACTAATTTTTCAGGGAGTTTATATTACACCCTGACGTTTCAAGCGTCTAGATTTACGTGGCACGTGTCCTTGACTAATTCGTAAATGCCCTCATTCGAGAAATTTGGACGGCTCGAATTACCGAACAAGAAGCAGAAAGTTCCAGGTGTAGCTAATCGAGGAATTTTCAAGAAACTCAATCTTCAAACGCGCTTATAAATACAAGCAGGTGGCGGTTTATATACTTACGGTCCATGACAGAGTTTCTCATAATTTATATTAAACTCAAATTGTTGATAAGTAAATAAAATGTGTTACGTGATTCTTACAGAATGATTGATCCAGTAAAATTTATTATTTAAAGAATCAGCAGTTTGAATGAAATAAAAACACAAGACTTTGTTGTTGAACCTCGGACATCGGAATCAATCGAAACAAAGAGTCTCATCAGAAACTCCAATATTTACTTAATCTCCCAATCACGATGAGGAAGTAACCTTATTGTAACTTATAATAAGTAACCTTATTGACAACCAATTACGATTGCGATCTACGCAAATATACACAGTCATGTACTATTCACAGTATCGCAATGTCTTTTGGTTTCTCGCAATTATCTCAACAAATTCTAGAAGTACCCTTACCTTTAAGACTAATGAAATCCCTATGCTAGAAAAAACTCTTCAATCATAGTACATAATTAAAACTGTACAAGAAGTAGCCGCTGCTATCAAAGGTACAAGCACAAAAAACGTGCTTGGAGATCTTCAGTCAGAAAAATGAAAGCAGCGAGTCGAGCAAAAAAAAACGAAGCGAATTAAAAACTCTACGTCTGCACTCTCTCTAGTGAGTGCGTGAAAGGCCGATTCATCATCCTTCTCGGTCAGAAAGTGATAATGATAAAATATCAATGGAGAGATACCGCGATCAATCGCTGAGGTAAGTCATTGCGTCTATACGTTGGAGCGCAAGAAAACCTGTTGCGACGATCGATAGATCGATAGCAAACCTCTTTCTCTCTCTCTCTCTCTCTCACTTTATTGCAGCCGCGTTTGGTTAAAAGCAATCGTGCTGCGCAAGGTTTGTGGATGCATGACCAGGGAGTCGTAAGTCAGGTATCGGTTAAAGAAAATCTTTGTATTTATTCATTGTGGCACGGAAAATGTATTTAATTCAGTGATCTTGAAATTAGTAAAAAAAATATACGATACTTTTATCAGTATACGAAGCTTCGAATTATGTGAAGAAAGCTGTCATTTCTCTGAGGTAAGATAAAGAAAAAACATTACGCAATCCAAAGAAATACTCGTGGATTCAGCAACAAACTCATAACTTCGATTGCAAAAAGATGGCGACAAACCATGGATTATGCAAAGGATTATAAAATTAATTGAATAATTTTACGATCACTGCTAATATTTTCACACTTTCTACAATTAGTCGCGAATAATCGATTCTGAACGTGACCAGCAACCGTGAACAAAATAATCGAGAGACAATCTCAAAAGCAATTTTCCTGAAATTACGCAAGTGTCGCGAAAAGGTTCTATCTTATCATACGCTCTATTTTTATAAATAAACTGCAGTTCGAATTGGGATTCATCGTAAACCTCGAGGCGGTTGGCGCCCTAGAGCTTAATTGTCTAATAAAATTGCAACACGATACATCTAGGCCATTTCACGAGCCCTTAAAATATGCCCGAAGGCTTCCCTCATGTTGAAGTGCCTCGAAGAAGTAGCAGCAAAACAACAAGAAAAAAGACAAGGTAACACGGAAATAACGTGTACATATCAATCGTTGCCTTGAGGGACGAGAGAAAGAGAAACAAGGAGACAAACTCCTCACCTCGAGGCTCGATTTCACGGGGCTAAGACCCGCTTCTCAATGTATATATAAAGTAGAATCCTCGATGAAAGTTTTATTTGCTGGTTTCTTGTTTCTAGTAGCGGTGTATATTTTTGTTGATGTAAATTTTTTTTATTACCAGTACTTTCTACGATCAATCAAAATATCTTGCATTTGTCGTAAATTCTCTTTATAATTGTATATACGTTCGCCACAAAAAATTGGAGTAAAGTCCGAACCTACAATCCTCGCAAACAAAGGGCGAGTCCAGATATTCAAAGGTGATAAATATAAGGGACAGCGCAATGTCTTTTATACATACGGCCGATGCCCATGGGGAGTCAAAGAGACGAAACGAAAAGCAATAAGTCCGCGGGCACAGCACAAAAGAGCTCGCGCACAAGAAGTTTCTGTCGCTGCATGGTGCGCGAGCGCGTACGAGCGATTAACTCTTTCCGTTCGTTTTCACTTGGAGGTCGAGAAGAGAGGGACACATTGGCCGAGGTCTCTCTTTCCTCGCCGGCGAATATAATACTTTGCGTGCAGCTCCTCCTTCTTTCTCCCTTTCTTTCAATCCTTTGACTCTCTGTGGGCTTCCAGTCGGTGAAGGTCCTCTAGCAGGTTATATATTATATTCTCATGCCGAACGTAAAAAAATATATAAATGAAATGGACTTATTTCGCCAGCTGTGTCGTGATTGATCGTAATTGCGGCGAGCGATTACGATTGTTCGGCTGAATTGGCATGTTTGAGAGAAAATCGAGGGTGCGATGGAACAGTGGAGTTGCGCACGCGCGGGCACGTGTAAATTGTGAAAGGTTAAGCCCAAGGTGCGTGTGATTCAGCACTTTTTGCTTCTCTATATTATACTTACTCGAATCTCTTTTCAATGGTTTGTTGTGATACACGCGCGTGTATATCGGAAATTGTATTCTCTCAAAACAAAGATGTGGTTTGTTTTGTTAAAATTCACTTTCTCTCGAGTGTATATCGAAGCCTACGTGTATCCTACGATAATAGAGTCGATCGCTTACGTAACCGCAACGATATTTTGTGCACACGGAATTTATCATGTATTTGTAAGCTCGTGGCGTTGATTCTGCGTTGATGTGGAAAAGTGAGGCAGCTTTGAACTTACTTACACTTTCTAGAGGAGCATTCGCAGCCGTTCCACCTATACATGTATAAGAAGAAAAGCATAAAGAGAAAATGAAAGAGAGCTGGTGACGTGCCATATACGTATAATAGAAAAAAAAAAGAACTCTATCGCCGTATAGTGGTAGGAGAGAGATGAGTCGCGTCGTCGTCGCGACTGCGGATATGAAATGGCTGATTCTTCGCATATTTCCCACATCTGTATACCGGATCGCATAGCTACCCTCGCGACATAGACAAGTCAAGATTCGCTGAGAGAGAGAGTGAGAGAGGAATCAATTTGCGGGCGAGAGGCCAACGACCCTCCCCCTTTTTTCATATCTCTCTTTGATACATACACGCATAGAGAAATCCAAAGTGCACCCCGAGAAATACTCTCGCGACTACCTGAGCTCTCTTTATGCAACGCACGCCCCTGCGAGGCTCGTGTGTGCCGCCGCCGTATATACGTTTCCTTTCATTGCACGCGCACGGCTCATCTATCTCTCTCTCTCTCTCTCTCTCTCTCTCTCTCTCTCTCTCTCTCTCTCTCTCTCTTTCTCTCTCTCGCTTTTACGTGCGTATATACACGAGTTATTTAGCGCGGACGCGGAAAGAAGATGGAGGATGAAAAAAGGGGGGTAGAACGATGCGCTTCGAGCGCTTTTCCGCGGCCACTTTTTATCGCGGTCTGGGATATGGTGCACACTATGCGCGCGTTTGAGGCCCCCCTCTATATAAACCTTCTTTCTTTTTACCGCTGCTTTGGGAAAGTGAGTGGAGAGATTTTTTGCGTGGAAGCGTTTGCGATGTGCTTTTTTTTTAAGTACAGGAGTTTGGGGCAGAGACATGCACAGTTTTTTAAATGAGTTTGCTTTTTTAAATGTATATTTTTGGTGACTCGATTATTCATCGTGCAACTGATTGAACAATTGCAGTTTCAAGACAATTGTCAAAATCATTTTGAGAAATTTGATTCGTTTCATAAATTGCACAGTTGTTTCATAGGTGCTTTGAAATGTAAACCGAGGATAAAATTAATTAATTTTAATTAGACGAGAGTTCAAATAAAACCTTCCCAAAGGAACAGGGATTCACTTCGACCTACATTTTCACTGAATTGCAAAACTTTAGCTCCTGGCAGCTATTTCTCACTCTATCACAACCAGTCTGCTATTGCATTCCGTTTAAAACACGACCAAAAAAGCGGAGAGCAAACCCTTCAAAAAGCTCGAAACAGAAGAAAAAAAAATGACTCGACCTACATCGTACGCAAATTTGCGAATCCTCGAAAAAGTACACAGCTTTTTTTCGTCAACGAGTCGAGGGCGAATGTTATAGCGTAAAGAAACGCGTCATTTTACTTTCCTTCAAACGGCTCGCTTAGTCGCTTTACGTATTAAGTATACGACACAGGATCAACATTTGAACCTCCGCCGGTTTTATATATATATATACGCGACAACAACTTTCGCCTTTCGAGCCAGTAAAATCGTGCTTTTCGCGCGCAATAACAAGCGGTGCGGATAATTAAATTCAAAGAAGCTCTTGCATAGCTGATATTTACGGTCGTGAGTCACATTACGAACGGACGAATTAAAAGCTGATAAAATAGGCATCGCTGCGCTTATATAGATAAGAGGGAAACTTTTTAACTGTAATTATAGGTATATATTCGAGGAATATCAATTCTCAGTTCGGTTGCGATGAATTTAACATTGAAATTACAAGCGGATTCTAATTAAGCGCACCTACGTGTAACATCAGTGTAAATTTTAAATTCAAAATAAACAAATTTAATTGCTTGTCTTTTAAATTTCAGTTTACTTTCATAATTATGCCAGTTATTTTGTTACAATCGGCACAGCATAAATTTGTTTAGTCAAGCACCTTTCATGAATTCGAAAATTACAGGTTCGAGAGTACGTTGGCCAGACTGAAAGTGTTCCGATGTTAATATCCAAAAGTTTTCACGCTCTATTTTATCCATGTCAAAGAATTTTGCAAACTGCTCGAGTTCAAAAGTAGTTCACACAGCCACAAGCTTTTGTGCCCGCGCGAAAGAGCGGATTTTTCTCATGAATATGATAGTAACCGCGGTATATCGACTTAGTATGCGAGAGACTGACTCATAGCAATAAATCGAATCGATGATTTCTCTTTTACTTTTGTTTCGAGCATAATTTTGGCACGTAGGATCGCTTCAATTCAATTTCTGGTGAATAATTGAACAGCTTAATCATGCCGTGAAAGCACTTTTGTTTGTGATATGAATTTCCATCGAGATTGTGCTTATGAATATATGGCTAAACTAATTCCCAAAACAATCGTTGCTTATAAATTATTATACATTATCAAGATATTCAGGTCTGCTAAAAGAAGAGCTTCTATAAAAGATCGCCGTACATCTGACTTAAATCAATGTCCCAGATCAAAGCTAATCAATTATCTCCTCCTCTTTTTATTCATCATGAGGAAACACCAAGAACTCGATCATACACCGTATTCCAACACTTGGATATACAAAGTATATGCACACGAACTCAAGTATACTGCACACGATTCGATGCACATCGTAAATAAAGAGAGGAAAAAAAATCGTTCCCAGCATGCGTTACACATAACACTTCCGCTCCTCGTACACGAGTCCACACTGAAAGAAAGTTCGGCGTATGTCGTCAAACGAAAAAGAAGCGAAAAACCGGAATCATCCGCGAGCTGCTCACTCTCACCTCTCGAGCTCAGCTCGAGCGGTGCGGCGCAGCAGGCCATTGTCGTAATGAGGCGAAAGAGATGCGCGCATGGCTTATTCAAATGAAACTTCGCGACAGTCTTATATCGCCTCTCGAACACATACACACACCATGAGGTAGAGAGGAAAACAACACACGGACTCGTGCGAAAATTGCAGCGCTCTGTATATTTCGTTGTATAGGCTCTATGTATACGTGAAATGCGAGCTTGGATCGCTCGGTCCGGGATTTGTATATAATTATTTCGAAAATGACATCTTTCCTTGTACTTTCTTTTTTTCTTCTCTCCCGCGTCAGCGACTTTTCTTTCTTACGTTTTTTTACTTACACGCTGTTGACATTTTATGGAAAATGTGCAGCGAGGCTCGAGCCAAGCTGAATAACAATTTTGATGAGGCTGCAGAAAATAGTCCAGGGTTTGTAGAAGTCGGGCGTTGTAGTTCAAGTGTAATCGTCACCTAACCTCCATATATTGTTTCCATCTTCTTGACTACATTGTATAAAATGTATAGCAAAGTGTAACAATTATTTTTCCTCGAAATACAAAGGGTACCTTAACGTTATTTATAACATGTACAAGATCCAGCTTTTTGTTTAACGACAAAAGCAAGTTACCGACTTCATTATAAATATTTACAATTATTAGAAAAATTGGAAATTCCACGTGCCACAAACCGTACCCTTCATCCCATTTTGCCAAACGATCTGCCAAAAAAAAAGGACTCTCTTTGGCAGTAAAACTGAAGCTCAGCCAAAGAACAAACTAACAATGCGGAGAGAGAGAGGGGATCCACAGACTCCCAAGCATCACGTATATACTTTCGTCCCCTTCCGTCCCCTTTCGAACTAACGACCCCGCACACCACCGTCCTCGAGTGCTTTGCTTTTTCGGTCTCGAGAGAGAGAACGTCGCCAGACGCACTGCGACGAAGCAGAGGGTAGAAAGAGAGAGAGAGCGAGAGAGGAAAGAGTAGAAGAAGACGAAGAAGCAGCCGCAGCAGCGGTGGCTCACCCACCCCTAGACTAAGGGAGAAAAAGAGAGAGAGAGAGACGTCGAGGGGGAGAAATGCTTATCACCCCCTTTGCCCGGACAATTTAATGTCTGTCGACTGCAGCGGACGGGAATTCTCGAGCGCACACGCCTTTCTTGCGCGCTCTCTGGTGTGCAGGGCTGCAGTATATGGCTGTTCATACTCTCTCTCTCTCTCTGCACGCCGATGCATCGCTGGCTGGCTGCTACTGCTCCCTTTTGTTCCCATTGTACGTTCCCATTATTTTCGCTCCACCACTGAATTCTGGCCGTGCCAATTTCAGCTGTGTGCAATGCAGCAGTTCGCGCCGTGCTATATAGCCTTTGCCCAAGAAGTAAGATTTTACGGGATATCGAGCGAATTGCAGTGTACTTTCGTATTAGCATTTGTGTAAAGTATTTTGTTCGAGTGTCTGACAGCTTTCTTCGTTCATCACGTCCACAGCTTCCGTATGATCCGATCGGCCAGTTTACTTCCGACATACCTTATAAGCTTCTGCACAGGATAATCAACGTACTTAATTTTTACGATGGATACATTGAATCGAAACGTTGCTATTGGATCGCTTACCGAAATTTACTGTTCAAGTCAGAATTTCGATGCTTACAATAAATCGATAAATTATAAGAGAACATGAGGTTTTTACGTAAATTATATATACCAGACAATTTTGTACACCTATATATATATATATAAATTGGCTTCTACTTTTCACCTCGTGCGTGGGGGGATACGATGAGCGCATTTTCGAACCGAAAAAAATTCTCCACTTTCACTGTTGAGCGGAGCAACAAACGCCTCGAGCTGTGCGAAACACTAAAGCGAAGCGAAACGAACGAGAACAGGGATGAACAAAGAGGAAGAGAAAAAAAGAAATAAAGCACGAAACGTGCCTTTGATCCTGTCGAAACCTGCACGAGAAGGTACAGTATATACGTGCAGGTATGTATATGGCGAGTGAAGGGCAATGATTCATGTTTGGACCCTCTCGGCTAGAGATTTAGGATACGAGAAGTTTCGACACCTGAAAAGCATACGAGCGTTGGGCAAAGAAATTTCGGAAAGAGCACGTGCGCGCTCGATTTTTGTGCTCTTGGTTATAAGGTGAGAAAAACAACTCTTTTTTTGTCAGTTAACTTAACGCAGCTTAACGACTATAATTATAATTTACTCGCCATTTGTTTTTTTTTACCTTAAAATAGTGCACGGTCTTGCGTAACAGAGGCATTACTTATAGAAAAAATGTTCTATTTTTACAATACCGTTATTGAATGTGTCGTTGTCACAAAATGTCTTCAAATACAAATAAACTAACTTTGATACAATCTACTTTTTGAAGAATTAATTCCATCTTTTATTTACGATGCTAAATTTTAAATAGAAACTCACTGATAAATTTTACGAATCAATCATCGCGTCCAATAAATTCGATCCTTCAATTCGCACTTTCTGAAAACTCGCACCTCCAGGATAACTTGGCCGATAAATCCGAGGATAAATCTATAATAATCGTCATGGCTTCTGTCGCCAGCCAATTAAATCACCCAGTAGTATTTTCACGTCCGCCACTAAATCGAATCACCGGGATCGAACGGTGCGCAGAAGGGGAGACAGGCTATGCGATGAATCACCGCAGCCGCGCCGCAGCACAGACGAGCTCGAAGGAAGGATTTCTTCGTTGCAGGAGAGGAACTGTGCGCGAAGCTATACGATTCCTCCTCCTGCACGAGAGCGGCGCGAAGGGGCCAAATCTCCTCCGTCCGGCTGACCTGGAAACTGACCTGGAAGCGTACCGCCTTATAACTCTCTGCCGCAGTGAGATCCCGTTATCCGCTCATTGTCCCCGTCCACACATACATACATACACACACTTTCAGACACCGTCGTCTACACATATTGAATGAACTCTTCGAGAGAGAAAGATAGGAGGCAATAATATCGAACTATAGCGGCTGCTATAAAATATCTATCAATTTCGATTAGCTATTTTTGCGCAGATGCACACTTTGAAATGCAGCAGCGATTAGCGTACATAACGTATACAATGTGATTGATTTATACAGTGGTAAGAGGGAGAGAGACAGATATAGTGAAAGAGAGAGGATCCTTACGGTTCTCTTATCTCGCGTGATTTATTTTACGAATTTTTTTAGAAAGCCGGACGATAATGCGGAAACTGCACACACAGACGTCGACTCTGCTCATAAACTGCTTCTCTCGAATAAACTTTCCTGCGCAGCAACAATGCAGCCGTCGATAGTTGTCCGCCAACTACGGAGAGATAAGATATGCGGAACATTTCAATTGTTTGACGATTATTAATGTATTTGCCGATTTTAATTAACGATAATGCTGCACACACGCGCGCGCACGACTTGGTAACAGAGTCGTTTATTTTGATGGGCTTCCGAATGGTAGCGAGTGACAGCCAATTTTGACGCGCCAAATTGCTCGCAAGAGACACGCAAGAGAGAGAGAGAGAAGGGAATGAGATTTTTACGACGAGTGAAAACTACTGCAACCGTGTCATTCTTGAGGTCGCGCGCGCTCGCAACCAATATAGGAAAGTTGGAAACTTGATAGAGTGCCGTCGATGCCCGATAGCCTAGATTCTAGGAATATTGATTCTACAGAAATGGCTTTCCATGTGGTTGATATTAGTGGTAATGGCGATGGTGCTAACTGAATTACTGCAAGTGCAGGGACGGAAATGAAGGATGAAACCTTGTTGGATATGCAACGGTAATGTCAACGTTGATGGAGCTTTTTCAATTCCTATCATCGAGTTTAATCGTAAATATTTGCAAAAACTGTCTATAGTTCTCCGCGTTTATTTAAAAAAAATTATGCGGTAATGAAACGACTTTCAATCATTGTAAACGACCTTATCGGAAAATAATTCGATTTAACGATTTGGTAAGTAGCATTCAATCAAGAAAGATATAATGGTTCCCTTCGCTTTATTGAAAGTGTAACGACGAAGCGATAGATTATCCCGTGCTCGCTTTATCCATCTATATATATGTATATATATCTACCGCTCCAAATGTTCAGGAGTCAACTCACTAATCCTATACGAAGCAACGGTGCCCAGTCGACATGATAAACAGGATCCGCGCGCACCAGCAACTGTATACGTCATCGCAGCGATCGTCGAAACCGACTACTCATCACCGTTGGGCCTCGACAAAAAAAAACCGTAGACTATTTACTCTTAGGACGATTTCCACGTACAAGCCTTACCAAATCGTATTTCGCAATCTCGACCGTCGAGTTAAGTGACCTTTTGGATGAATCAGCCCTATATGCTATTGGAAGAAAAATGTAACGTACTAAACTTTAAGAAAGATTCATTTGTGAGACTGGCCGAAGTTTCATTTGCAATGTCACGTTAGCAGTCACGGACGTTCAACTACAAGATTCTCATGTTATGTGTTTTTTGTTTGTTTAATGCGTATATGACAAAGCTTATATGACCAAAATTAATGTACTTTGTCCCAAAAAAATGAGGGCCATCAGTAAAATTTGATATACAAATTTTCTCGGTGTTATGTTACGTGATTAATCACGTGATTTAATCAGCGAAGAGAATCAATTGTATTCGGCAAGTCCGTTGTTTGCTCAAAATCTCTAGAGGCCAAGATCACATCTAGATCCCAACGTTATACATATATGTATACACGTGTCTCGAGTTGCTCTCGATGCTTTCGGAGCTTTCCAGTCGTGGCAGTCTGTGTATACGTGTATACGTGTCCCATTCACCGGCACGTGTGTCTTACCTTTGTTGAGCTCGATCTCTATATGTGTATATAACTCCACTGGTATACGGATCTCTCGAAGCATGCGAGCACCACATGAATTGTAAGACGACGAAAATGCATAATGTTAATTTATGGCATATGCTTTGGGACGTACGCGAAGTTTAAAAGGTGTTTCGACGCGAAAGATCTTGAACTCGATTTTTGACCCCGCAACGATCGCGAGTCACTTTTGTTACAGTTCAAGCGTAATGTTAACCTAGTAGACGCGTCTCTCTGGCTGAAATTTTAACGTAAGTAAGGAGTCGCGCTGAGCTTGTGAATGGGATTGAAGATAAATTACTCGCTTGATAGGATTCTTAGGTCACAGTTTAATCTAGTCATAAGCTGGAAAAATCTACAAAGGCGAGTGTAAATTAGCTTGGAAGAGAACAATATCGAACATTGTTTCGTGAACTATTGCGATGCAGTTAATTTTTATACTTCCACTAAAATTTTTTTCTGTTGTCTACTATTCCACTTTAGTATCTACAGAGTAATTTGTATAGAGTAATCACTGGAATGAACAAACAATCGTTACAGTCTATTCTGTTCTAGAAGAATCATTACATCAAAGTTGTACACATTGAGCTAGAAGATTACGGTAAAAAATGTTTGAAAAAGAGAGTCAGACTCACCATTGAGAATAAAGGTTAGGAATAAGCATACATGCAGAAACTCTTGCTTACCTGAAACAGAAATTTTGAAAATCATTAATAATTGATTTTTATGTGATTGCGCAGACATTCAATTGTCTTAAATTATAAATGCATATTAAAAACATATATTTGGTATATAGAAAGTGCACGGAATTTACTTCATGCTAATTGCAACGAAACTACACAACAGCGTCATGCGCATTTCAAAGAATTAAATGCGCGCAATTTGAAATCTCTGTTTAAATATATATAATTCCAAACTACGTATAATCTGTGGCCGTTTTATTAAATGTTCTGCTCAGAGAGACGGGGCGTGTCTCTTTTCTTTCAACTCGACGGCAGTCCCGAGTGCATTGCGAAAATCTTGGTCTTTCTTTCTCATTGTAATATTTCACAAGAAGCCAATGATTTTTATTCCCCTCTTTCCTCAACCAGACGGAGACTATCTCAATCTGCCAGAGAAAGGAGAGAAGGAGAGTATTATAACGTAGCACATTTTTTGTGCTCTACCCATTGTACGTATACGTGTGTACCTGTATTTGCACTTTGTAGCGCACAGCAGGAACACCACTCCCGCATATATGTATATATGCTCTCTCGTTTCATGGACGAGTATATATTTACCAACTAATTCGACAGAAGGTATATACACTGGCTGCAGCGGAGAGTCACGAACTCGGGCTCCTCTGATTCTGCGAAGCAAGTTTATTAATATTCAAGGGCTATTATTGCACACCACAGAAGAATGATATTGGCAGGGATGCTGCTGCTGTGTCTTGTGCTCGTTCCTTCGAGCTCTGCCTTTTTGCGGTATATACACCGCTGTTTTTACATGGCATTGAAGTGCGCGCTTGATTTTTAAAAGCTATAAATTCGTGGTAGAGGAAGCTCTGCCCTCAACTTGAGATAATTGAAGGTGTATACTTGCGATGAAGTTGCAGGTGTGATTTTGTCGAGATTTGTTGTTGGTATAAAGGAAGCAGCTTCGACAAACTTTGTTGTGCAAGGCATAACGCAATCATTTTATCTTTAATTATTGTATAAACAATTATAGCTAATCGAACATACCAATTATTGGTAAACCAACAACCGATCGTACCTGCGGAAAGAACTGCTTCAATGCACTTTAAAAGCGTACAACTTGCATGTAACTAACCCACAAAGAAAATGTTAAGGGGGGTGGATGAGTTCGATTAGCACTCAAACTCTTGGCGCTCGTCGAATCAGCGGAGCGCATCGCACGCGGAGAGTCCCTCGATAGGCGCACTTTATTGTGCGTCATATTGTGGGTACACGCGATCAATCAGATCATCTTGTCGCGGTGCGCGCAACACACAAATCGATATCGCCATTGAATAATTGATGAGCTTTCTTCAATTTTTTTCTTCCCCTCTCTCTCTCTCCTCTCCACTGATTACAGTGTGTATCCTGCTGTGTTCTTTTTTTTTAGTTTCGCATTTCTATACCGTGTGTTTCTACACGGGCAAAAATCGCGGATGAATTTATGGATGAAGTGAAAACGATGCGCAGGGCACAGATATATAGCACAGGCGAGCGCATTTAGCGGTCTACAAAATATGTAGACTGGCGTGTGCACCTTTCGTAAAAGTTGGTTAACCGTTGTGTCTTGTACAGCTCTTGAAGTTCAATGTAATCCATCGAGATTTCTATTATAAATAAATCTTGCGAATTGACGGCGAGGTAAAATGCCGTTTTGTAATGTACAAACTCTTTTTAGATGTGCACTAAAATGAATTGCATTATCATTTTTACGTCGTTGTTAAGTATCTTGTATATAGACGTTTGATTGGAAAGCGCAAACGTTTCTAAACTGAATTTGGTCTTGAAGAAAATATTTACGATTAGCTCTATCGACACATTTTACAAGCCACGGTTTTTATGCCAAGTTTCTTAATGCAAAATGGAACGAAATCGAAGAAAAACAATTATTTGAACGCGACGAGCGAATCTCGGTCTGAGCGTAGCGACTTGGAAGATGCAATTGGCGAGTAAATAAATCGCGCGTAACGAAGCACTGCAGTCCTCGGAGTTATAAGCTTACCGGCAATGGATTCAGGATGCGTACGAAAGATTCCGCGTCCCCGCGAGTGCCTGACGCGACAGCTCTTAGGCCATGGCGCACACTTTAAGAGAACAAGAAACAAGATTTAAGACGCAAGATATACGAAAGGAATTGGTTACTTTATCCGCCGTACGATACAAGTTCTTAAATAGTGGGATAGAAAAGATTATATGGCTCGAATCGAATTAAAATTATATTGGCAATGGTGAAAAAAATTATGACCAGCAAATGTAGAATTAGTAATCTGATAATTCATTAAATTTATGATAATTTAAGTCGATGCAAATACAGTGATCGAAAAATTAAATGATACGCACGAACGAGAAAATAAATAATGATTAGATGATGCGGCTCTGGCATATCAATGTACATGGCCGAACGTGCTCATACGAGTTATTAGCGGCATATACTCATCGGCGGTGCTGAATATTTTAATATCGCAGCTAAATAATAATTAGGACTTATTACGTTGTAGTGTATATACAATTTGCTTATTTGCAAAGTGATTGAGCTTAACGTATACGTGAATGTTTTTAAGTGCACACCTTGTAAAACGTCCGATTACGGCTTGACGATTTGACGCTCTTGTGCACTTTCACCGTTCGAATCTACATCGTTGGAGCGCAACCGAATAAAAGTCTCAATTCGTTATCTTCCTTAATAAAAAGCGATTCTATAATTGGGTTGAACAGCTGTCAAAAGTATATCCGACTCTCGTTTCCTTCCGTTCGCGAACAAACAAACAAACCTTATACGTTTCGCAAAAACACTATACCGATTTATTTCTATCGATCTGCAGAGCACGCGATTTTTGTCCCTCTCTCAAGGGAAAATGCACGACAGCATCGCTACAGCAAAACGAGTTAACGCCCCGGCGACTTAACGGCTTGACAACTACGCGGGTCGCGGTGCACAAAAAGCGCGAGTATATAGCGATTCGCGAGGGGATACGTTATCGCGGCGGCATCTGAACCTAACGAGCTGTGTGCACCTCTCTCTCTCTCGCGATTATCCAGCCCTCGACGGTTCGATGCTTTTCGCTGATTCGCGTCATTATCGAATTATTTGCTCGTATGTACGTAATATTGAACGCTGCATTATGATTCGTCCTATTTCGTAATATTTTCTCGTTACCGTTGAGTTATGATATACGGTATAACATATTGTTTGCTCGGAATAAATTGCGGGATGCGTTGATCTTTTTTGCTCCTCCTTTCATAATTGAATTTGCTCCTCGCTGAGTGTGTGCTTTTAGCTATTTTTTTTTGTTCACATTTACCTAAGGCCGAATTGAATTTTGTCCTGAACTAATATTCGTTCGCAAGCAGCGAACACAAAATTCGTTTATTCTGCAAAATTCCGCACTAAAATCTATTTATACCGTGGAAAATTCGACTTGGCTACATGGATGTTATAAAACAAAATTTTCCTTAAAAAATATCGTGCATCGATACAAAGTACAAATTGAATCGATGTATCTTTGTTTCCCTGCAGTCAGCACCACTAAAAGTTCAAATCGCAATCCACCTTAATTGTTATATATATATATTCGGCAAAAGGGGGATTTGCGCGAGATTAGATAATCGTAGTACAATAAATTAGAGCTGAAATAATGAACAGTGTGCACACGTAACCCCAGCCAAGAGAAACACCTACAATAATGAATATCCAATTGACAAGCATCGCAATCCATTGCGTAAAACGCGCCTATGGGATATAGATATACGATTAAAACGTATATACATATATACGATGTGTAGTACATATATAGCGTTTAAACGAAACGTCGTTGTGGCATCGATGCTCGCGACGATGTAATCTCTCTCGCCAAAATGATTCATGCGCCAAAATAATTTAGCCGGCTTAGGCCTCTTTATCTGCGATCTTCGTGTAACTGAGCCGACTGCCGCGTATATAGGTGCCAACACGCACTAAACGTGTATTATAGAGTCAGAGAGCCTTTGCAAATCCAATTTCGACTCTATTGGATATATACGGGCGATTATACATTATACACCCGTGGCGCTTTTTCCTTTCTTCGATTCGAAATAGCTCATACATATATATTGCAGAGAGAAATGTTTGTCGGGGAGAAAATCGCAAGTAAATTTATTAATAAATAGAATCGCAAGGGGGGGGGGGAAATAACGACTGGAGCAGCAAGATTGGAAAAAGCCTATTGGTAAGCTATTATCGCGTCGTATCGGTGAACAACAACCGAACCGAGAAGGTGCGTCTCGTTATGTGTGTTACGGGCCAGAGAGAAAAAGGGAGCGAGAGAAAGAGAGAAGAAGTTTCGTAAGTCTCTAAACGCGGTTTAACGCCATGCCCAATACATGCATACAATTTCCATGTGTGTGGTGTGTCGGTGTGTGTGTGTGTATGTGTGTGTAAGTCGACACGTGAGACACGTGTGTAAACGCGCATATATTTATAGCGTCAGCGGCCGCAGCTACGATATACACACACTGCACAGACCAGACCCAGAGAGCATTATAACCATTTTTCGCATTACGTAACTTCCCGGGGCGCAAGTGCATATAGCTGGAGTTTAGGAAGACTAACGTGTCTGTCTCTCTATGTCTGTGTGTGTGTACGTGCAATGTGTATTCCCGTATCTAGGGAACGACCGCACCGATTTCCATCTAAAACGTCGCAATTTTTCCCCGTTCCTTTTTCTCATAGTTAAATAACACATTTCGTTCGATTGGTCTCTGATAAAATTACATAATTTCCGAGCGCGTTTGGATGAAGCGACTATGCGCGGCAGGCAGAAAGAGAGCAGCGAGAGAAAGAGCGAGCCATCCGCGCGAGTAAAAAGGAGAAAAAGAGCAGCCACAGCAGCATCGGCGAATAAGGAAGCAAAAAAAAAGAGAGAAGAGAGAGAGAGGAGGAGGAAGTCAAGAGGCAGTGGCGCGTGTAGCACACCGAGCGAGAGTCTCTCGCGCTCTCGACTAGTCAAAGGATAGAAAACACATCGTATCGCGTCTGGCTCCGACGCCCCGCGCGCTTACTCACCGCTCCACATAAGCTATATAACGCCTCTACGCGCACCAGAGGGAAGAGCAAAGGAGATCGAGAGAGCGAGAGAGAAAGAGAAAATCGTTGGGTGCACGCGTAAATAGGCGGCGTTGCACCGACTGTTGCTGCTGCTGCTGCTGCTGCTACACGTCTTGGAGAAGATGATGTTGTCATTCGGATCGGATGTCATCGCGCGTGGTGAACCAAACAACTCTCTCTCTCTCACACACTTTGTACGCTGCAGTTCAGTGCTTTTCATCTGTCGTCGCCGTGCAACGCGCGCCAATAAAAAAGAGAGAGAGATGATCTCGTTCACGTGCTCTCGCGCGCAACGTTTTTCTCTCTATCGATGCCGTGCTTCGAAGGCGACGATCGGAATCCGATAAAAGAGAGCCTGCATATATATATATATATGTGTGTGTGTGTACGCGAGCTTTCTCTCTCTCTCTCTCTCTCCAGGATATATGTATGTTCGTTCTGATAGCGCGCGGCTTTTTTTCGTGTCGCACCCGCTGCGAGAGAATATCGCACGTGGAGATTTTTCGAGGAAAAAAAGTGTGCGAGCGTGTGTGTGTTGTGTGTATGCGGGTGGTATTGTGACGTGGTGTATACCGAATGGCAGTTTAAGTGGTTCGGATGATGTTTTCATTGCGGCTGTTTTATAAGTGGGTAGTTTGTGCGTGTGAGAGAAAGAGAGATAGAGTGAAATGGAAGAGTTGAATGTGTCACGAGGAGTGAATGAGCAAACTGCCGCGAGCTTTTGTGCTTCTACGGAGTTTTCGGGGTAATTCGATTTTGATTCGGCTGATCAATATGCTGTGGGAACATTATATCATAGCTATAATTCAAAAGTAAGTGACATATGAAATGTCTTGATCACTTTGAAAATTGAAGAAATGCATCGATAGCAAATCGCCTTCGGAACTTACGAATCACAACTTCGCTGCACACAATAACAGAGATAAATATTATAGTAAAACAATGCAAGCGATTTCCTTCATTCTGACCCTAAGTAAGTGTGGAAAAGTCATGCCGGTAGAGAACGTCCCGAATCTTGTAAAATTATTTTCCACGCCGCATATACGTGCAGCAGTTTCGGAGAAAAAAAGAGCCCCGATCTCATGTAAACGCGCCGCCGCATGATAAACGTACGGTGCGTGACGCAATGAAACGTTTCGGGTGACTATACCTATAGGAACATGACAAAGGAATTTCAATGGGAGAATTCTCGCGCGCGCTCCGGCATGTGTACTAGCGTGGAAGTGAACAAGTATGCGAGCGAGCGCCAAGGAGGAAACCACGAAAAATTGGAATCCGTGTGTATATAATATGCAATAGGGTATGCGTGGTTCCGCGCGTGATATGTGTAAAAAAATTTTAAGCGCGTCTTCGATATTTTACCGGGCAATGGCTTCGTAGCGATAAGCCGTTGAAAATTTTTATTGAAAACTTTAACGGTAAGCCAATTGAAGTTTTTTTTTATGGATTGTAACTGAAAACTTTTTAAATTTTACGTTCGTACTGTACCCCAATGGTATCTTTTACGTATACGCATTTTTACAAATTCGATCGCACAAAGTAACTAAATTTTCGAATTTTCAGTGCACGCAGATTTGATGTACCGTCCAAAAGACTAGCGCAGCATCTAAAATGTATACAGTATAAATTTTCTATCGCGCAGAAGATGGAGAGCTTCTGTATATACATCAGCTGCAACTTGACGTGGCGCGCACGACGACCTTAACAAGTATTTTACTATAAACGAAGTCTCGAAGGCTGCTTTGACCCGTTTCGATACTACACTAACGAGAAGTCGCAAATGTATCGCCTATACCGATCTTCGTCCACTCTCCGTCCAGCCCATTAAAACTTTATATTCACTTCTACATCGCGCTATTATATTAAACTATATATATATATATTTGTTCGAAAACCACATCCTTATAAATTTAACTGCAGCACACAAACATTATTATTTACCTCTTCCCCTAATAACGCGGCACTTAAAAGTCTCTTGCCGAGGTAAGTATATATAAACGAAGAGAAAAAGGAGTCGCGTGGTGGTGGTGGTGCCATGCGCCGCGCCTGACGTCAGTCGCGTAACACTTTCGGACCATTGTGGCGTCACGCAGCTCACGCGTAAACTTACTGTATCGTGTTCTTTTGATTTTGAGAGTGCGAAAGAAAAGGGAAAAGGTTTACTGGCGTGCAGCGTTCACTGAGATCCTTTACATATATATCAGATCGAGCGATATATATATACGATTTCAAGAGCTGACGACGACTTTCTCTATCGACCGGCGCCTAAAACTTGATGCATAATTGATATTTCGAAAGCTTATGACAAGCAGAATTAAACAGAAACAAACAGGATAAGAGTGTATAGTGTATTTCGAATGGTTAGAATTTGAGGAGAGTGCATTTGTATGGATTTGTGCCATTAAATTAGGACTGCAATTAGAATGGATTTGTGCAATTAAGTGGAGGAATTGTATCAGGGTCAAAATTGATGTGCATCAAAAAAACAAATCAGAACGGTGAGAGCATGCATACCTTAGCCATCGTCTTCGAATTCCAGAAAAAGAGATAAAAGACAGCCCAAAACAACCGCGGAGAACAAAAGCCTGACATTTTTCTTCACCTTTATCTTTGATTACCTTTTTTTTTCTCTCCTGCACGTGAAAACGGACATGTATACAAAATCGTACGCCCATCCGTCTCACTTTAACCCTCGCGTGCCTTCAGACATACACATACACACTTTCTCCCTCTTATCCTTATAACAACAGCAGCTCGTTTCTCTTCGTATCATTTATCTGCTCTCCTTGCGTTCTCGTCTTTCCCCAGCCCCAGAATTTCCTTTGCCGCATTATGTACTTTCGCTCTCTCTCTCCTGGTTCTCCTGCTTCTTCTTCTGCTTCTTCATCTTCTTCTTCTTCTTCTTCTTCTTCTTCTTCTTTCACTTTACCTCCTTTTCTTTGCATCATTTAAAAGACCCGTACTCTCTGGCCACTTGTTGATGCGCCGAGAGAGATCCTCTTTGAAGCTGCAGTGCAGCAGCACTAACGCATTGTTTGGGGGCTTACTTAATCGCTCGCTCTTTTCTTCGTGAATACGAAGGCGACGAAGAAGATAGGAAAGAGAGTATATTTTTGATATAGGGGTTGTCTGAAGTGTTTTTACTGAATTAGTCGCGAATGATTGAGTGAGTCTTGGAAGGAAGTTTTCTCGGTCCAATCCTTTGTTCGGAAGTTCATTATATAAATTAGTAGTTATTTACGATATACTGTATATGCAAGTAAATCGTGATTAACGAAAATCCTTTATCTACAAGTAAAACACGATAAATTGTAGATACAATATCGTGCAATTCAATAACATGTATCACAAACCATTCGAATCCATAACTTTCAGTACCATTTTCCTAATGGCTCGCATTACATGCACTTACAAGTTCCCCAACATAAAAATCCAGCCATAAATCTAAGCCTTTAAAAAGACAAAAAAAAAACAGATATTAACCACTTTCATCGGATACACTTGCACTCGATAGATAAGTTGCACAATCGAATCTATGTACGTGTGTGTATGAGTCCGAGAGATCGACGCGTGTACGGTGTACAGTTAGGAACGATAAACACGGTCCAATTCGCGTTCGCTCCACATTCGGATGGTCGTCAATCAATCTCTATGGACGTTGTGAAACGAATGCGTTAGAGTTTGGAGAAAGGAATCAATGGCTGGTATTTATAAGTCCATGTATAGGTGGAAAATGTCGCATCGAGATATATACAATCGATCGGAGCTCTCTTATCTTGGTTGGCCAGGAGAAGAAGCGACTGTGGCAGCAGACTTTTTTTTTCGTCGGACTGTACACTTGAGATATGCTTGGTACACAGCTTTGCGAAGCTGTTGGGTGGAGGCCTATCTTTCTGCGATCTACGTTGCTATATTTGCTTTTCGAGAAACAGGAATGCGGATATATGCATTGGCAGAAAAATGCGACGGTTGCAAAAAAGGTAGGCGATATGATTGAGATAGGGACACTCATTGAATGTGACAAAATTTAGTACATATGTATAAAAATATGTCAGCTAATGATATGTTTAACTCTTACAGATACATTTCATTATGTACATTTCTATAACAGAATGTGACTAAAGAATCTCTTCATGAATTTATGATGTAATTTTTTTCGTTGATGTAATTATTCATTCGCTCATCGCACTTAATGCAATTAAAGCGTATACTATCTAAATAAGCAGATTTTTATCATTTACTACATGCTAAATCTCTTAGAATGGAAAACCACTCTTTTAGAGTGAAAATCCACTCTTAGCTTCAGTGAAAGTAATTAACTCTATTTAGAGTTATTTATTCACTCTAAAACTAGAGTTTTTGTATCAGCAGAAAAAATCACTCTATGTAAGAG